>JBBIGC010155811.1:0-17409 GCA_037576955.1 Lepidarchus adonis
GTGTGTGTGCATGTGTTTGTGTGTGTGTGTGTGTGTGTGTGTGTGTGTGTGTGTGTGTGTGTTTGAAAGCTAAATTTTGTGACAGAAGCTTTAAAAGCTGAAAAATCTGGAGACTAAAAAGTTTCTTACTGCCAACCTAAGTTCATTTGGGCCACATGTAACAGAATGAGTGCTGCAATCCCTGCCATGTTTTTTTCACAAATGCTGCACCTGCTCCTCCCCTCCTGTCTGCAGAAGTTGAAAACAGACTTATTTTACACACTCCTGCTCTGAGACTGGCAATCACCTGTCTTATAGTTGCAGTATAATCTATCGATGCTGTAGGACCAGGTTTGATTTATTATCAGTGAAGCTTCCAGCCAGCTTCTGCTCCTAACTAGATCGTCCACTAGGAACTGGTCCATTCCCTTTCAGTGAAAGTGACTATTTGTCATTGTGAACACACCATAACAAAAAGTGACCTCTGCATTTAACCTACCCCACACGGAGCAGCCGGCAGCCACCAACAGCACCCAGGGAGCAGTGAAGTGCAGATGGTACCTTGGTCAAGAGTACCTCAGTGTTGCCCAGGCTGGGACTTAAACCTGCAACCTTCTGATCCCAGGGGCAAAGACCTAACCACTAGGCCTCCACTGCCTCATGACATGCTGTGTGTTCCAGCTCTCAACCAGGTCCATCAGTAGGGCATACCTGTTTATCCATCTTTAGATTGGTTTAACTACCACTGACACCTCCAGTCGCTTCCTCTGCTGCCCACCCCAAGCCATAAAAGCTATAGACCTTAACTTATATCAAAAAACTACTTTTCCATCATTATTTTATCACTTTCCAGAGGAGGATGAGTCCCCTCCCAAGTCCTACCAACGTTTCTCACACCAGCTGAGGGAATTAATCCATTGCCTTGGCTTGTTCATTAGGTGCCTCCAGTGTCTTTCTGTGGGTTTCCTCCCATTGTTGTGGTTTCGGTTACTCTAAATTGCTTACTATTGTGAGTGTTTATGTAAATGGATGTCTGTCTCTGTGTTGGCCTGACCTCCTGTGAATGGTAAACTGTGGCCTATAGTCAGCTGGGATCAGATCCAGCTTCCCTGTGACCTGGAATGGATAAGCAGTTTAGAAATGAGGAGGTGTTACTAAGTACTGATTACGTAGGGTGCTCAAACTTTTGCACATTGCCATAATAATGTTTTTATTTATGTTCAATTTATGGCATAAAAAGTAACTGCCTCAACGTTGGCTGAAAATATTGTGTATTTTTTCCATGTCCTAGAGTGTTTAAATTCACCAAAATCTGTTCTTTATCAAGGGATACCCAAACATTTGCATAAGACTGTATGTCTTCAAATATATTTTAAAATATTTTTTTATATTTATATATTATATTATTATATTATATATTATTTATATATTATATGAATAATGATTTTATATTACTCCAAATATAGTTTAGTATTTTTTTTTCATGTATTGCCATTCAGAGCGACAGAGACACAGGAAGACTGCGATGTGAAGAACAGAAGCAGGCAGAAAAGAAAGAAATGTTTACTTAATTGCACTGGCAAAGGCAATGGCAACTCACAGGAAGGGTGTGTGGTATAATTAGTTTCGTAACTGCATTACTTTAACCTTATTTTCTCTTTACTCCTTCTTTCTGTGACTCTCTTAATCAGATGACCTTCTGTAAGTGGTGTTTATTAAAAAGAAATGAGTTGGCATCGGGTTCGCCCCACAGGTTTGAACAGAACGGACAAAAAAACAAGGCTGGCCTGCGGAAAGCGACAGCTGCACCCCCATGTTCTTACATCTGGGGTCTGCTGAAAGGCCAGAAGATATGGGAAAAGAGGCTAGAGACAAGGAGGGAGGGTGAAAGTGAGTAATTAGGCTGTCAGTGTACAGTGAGATTATGCTGCAAATGAGGCCGCATGAGGAAAGTGTTACATATGAGACACGACGGCCTTGTGTCACGAAGTTAGTGGATTGTGACGGAAGTTAATGTCCCAATGTGCTTGAATATTAAAGCATAATAATTTTCTGCAGAAAGGGTCTGTTCCGGTGGTTTCTCACACCAATGCCCCATTTTTACCTCACGCTCCATTGAGCCAAAACAGCAAGAGAGCATTCAAATATAGTATTGCTTCACCAAACGTTCAGGATGGACCCACTGAACGTGAGCGTGAAAAACCTTTTCTTCAAGAATCTTTACGTAATGTGAAAGATTGATAACAATTTATGGGCTTTTCTTTGAGGCATTTCATGTAGAGGTACTTTAAAATGTAAAAATTACATTTCTCACCTACTTCACTGGTCTTTTGAGAAGCAAAGGCAGTGTGCAAGTATCCATTTTTGGTGTCGCATACCACAAGAGGCATTGTGAGCATTTGAACCAACTAGATGCTGGCTTAGATGGTGGTGAATGGTGGCGGGTGGTGATTGTTTTTCAGTCTGAACCATAAACCTGGAATGCAAATACAGTAGTAGCTAATTCTTCTGTCTCTGCTTGTATGCCGGGGGCTCATTAGCATATTCATATCCTAAACTGAGTATGCCCTTCATAAACCATGTCAAACTAAATGAAAATAACTCATTAAAAGGTGTAACCCATAATTGTAATGACAGCCCACCTCTCCACTGCATCGTTAGGCTCCGTCTCTTGAGGTACCTGGCTTTGTTCTTTTGAGAAATATATTCTAGTCGGTTTGATTGTTATGTTGGGGCAGAATCCGGCTGCTGCTTGTTTGCATTTTTACATGCATAATTCAGGACATTTGTTGGCGATTTGCATTGAAATGCATTGGAGCCTGGGGGTCCCCAACAAATTTGCATTAGTTTGGCCTGGAAATTAATAAATAAATGCATACATAATAAAAAAAAAACATTCAAAAACAGAAAGAAACTGCTAAAGCAAAAGTCAGCAGATCTCAAACATGTAACTGATGCGGCAAATCTGCAGCTTATCCTAAATAATCCTACAGGTGCAGCAAGGCACACACACAGCCCACCTCCAGACATTCTTTCCAGAGCACTGCTGGGTTGCAGTGCAGGCCAGGGGGCTCTGTCATAAGCCTTTGATGTGCACAATCTTTTTCACAAGGAGAGAGGAAACAGATAAAGGCATGTAAAATAATATTCTGCACTTTGCATTTAAAAAAAAACGTTTCTAGACAATTCCTAGACTGTGTCTGCCATCAGAATGTTGATTCTTTGGGGAAAGTTGTGTCTTGTTGTTGTCTACTCTGGTTAAGCAGCCTCCAAGCAGGTAGACGCTAAATGAGACGTAGCATCCAGGACGGGTCAGAGCCAATGCCTCATTATTTCAGTTGTCACATTTGAACTGGGATAAGGGCATTATTTTGTGTTCCCATGCAAGTTTACCCGCTTCCCGTTCAGTGTGCATGTCTATAAGGTGCTTTGAGTGGGATAAAGTCAGTTAGGGAATCAAAACATCAGAACATGGCAAAGTATAAGTTCCTATTCAACAGGGCACTGCTTGCTCAGCTGTAGAGCCTTGGTGTCAGCACCCAGGCTCAGAAATGAAAAAATATCTTCATTTATTGATACCATGGAGTGAGTGTTACAAAAAAACACTTAAAATCTACCATTTATCTGGGTTCTTTGTAGAGCTAATAATATATAATAGTAACTTTAAAAGAATTAGACTTGCTGTTGCTTTAAGTATCTTTAATTAGGGAATATAGTTCTGCCATATATCAGTGCAGTTACATTTCTTTTAATTGTACTGACTCCATACATCTGTTAAAACCACAATCAAAATCCAAACTAAAAAACAGGCAGAAAGTCCAAACAAGCAGAGAATTACAAAAAAAAAATTATCACTCTGTGTGCAAGGCTTAGCAAGACAATGCTGATTAAGGGCTTTCATGTTTTAATATGATTCCATGCTTGGACATGCCCAGGCTGCACAAGCTGTTGTTGATAAGTCATTTATCGGAGTGAAAATGTTTGAATACAAATCTAAGGAAAAATCACGACCAAACTTAAGATTTTTCTGAAACGGTACTTGATGGATAAATTTGTGCTTAGCACTCAAAAATCTATAGGAAACTCCAAACAGTGTTCAAGAAGCAAAAACTTTGTTGTGCAGTGTAATCAAACAACATTAAACTGGATAGGAGGTTAAACGAACAAACAAATCAATCAATAAATAAATAAATAAATAAATGTCTCTTTCCCATTGAAAATGTTATTAAAGGTACAAGATTGGACTCTAAGGACAATGTTGTACTTTTGAGGGGAACATTTACATTGCTTGTACCTGCACCTGCCCAGATCATCTTTATTCTGACAGTGTGGCAGCTGGGATTTATTTAATAAAATGTATAACTCTGGATGGCATAACAACTGTGTATTACAGAGAGTAAACCTGTGTCTCTAGGGTCAACTCAGGTCCTGGAGAGTCTGTTTCCTGCTGAGTTTGGTGATTTCTCTCTTTAAACACACATATAATTAATAGGTGAGTTGAACCAGGGAAATCATAAAAGTTTACTAGACCCAGGCTCTTCAGAACCAGAGGTTTCAGAACCTTTCACTATGCTCTATACTCTATTTCCAGAATGTACTTCACAATCTAGAAATGGATTTTTGGAGATTAGTATTATCTCAAATAATTGAAAATACAGTAAATAAACGAACAAACATAAAATGAATAAATATGTAATTGGATATACGGTCAAACAGTAGGGATGGGCAACAACACTCATTTTATCAATCGACAAAAGATAGCATCCTGATAGCAGTGTTAATAAGGGGAATTGTGATTTCCACAGAGAAAACCATTGCAAAGACAGAAGAATATGATAGTATTCATTCCATCTGATGTGGCTGTGTGTATGAGAAGCAGACAAAAGGAAAAGTACCCCCTGTCCTACATGTCCATTTGCTACACTGTCCACTGCTTCAGCAATTTTTAAACATCAAAGACACATTTGGTTTAATATTAGGATGGAAACTCAGCTCAATAAGTCAAAGTAAACTCTCCATTTTTATATTTTGTGTGAGAATCAACTAGAAAAATGATGTCAGAGGTATTTTAGTCCTCAGCGTATTACAACTGTCACAAAATAGGTTCTCCCCGTCTTAAAACACTGGGTATTACCATTGTTATTGTTGGTTGTATTAAAGATTGCAGTTTGTGTCATTTTAACCACAAGCAACGAGCTAATGCCTGAGAAACAAACACAATGTTTTACATAAATATTTGTACATATTTTTCATAAATTCCATGTTTTTCATCTTTCAGTGGTTATATCTTCACCTGGTCACGAGTGTTAAACGAATCCTTACAGTTGCAACAGCCCCTGATGTTTCATGTCTCAGTTGTTTCTATCAACCAAACCAAAATGTGATAGAAAACAGCTTGAAAATAAATGGAAGGACAGTCTAGTTTTATATAAAGATCAACATCCACAGAACAGCAGCTTGGTTAAGTATTTCCTGTTTACTCTCCATGATGCAGATGGGGATGAGGAGGCAGGATGCAAGTGGGTTTTATTTGAGTCTATAGTGAAGCCAGTAAAAACAAAAGACAACAGGCTAGAAGTGACTTACACTGGGAACCAAACAAGAACCAGAAAGCAGTGAATATCCAGGAAGAAGCATGGAGGAGCACACAAGGTCAGGAACAACACACAAACATATGAGTCCATGTGAATCAAGGTTGAACAGTGAGGTGTATATACACAGACACTAAACAGATGGGTAAGATTACAACAGGAGGGGTAACAGACTGAGACCACATGACACAAGTATGGAGACAGTAGAGTTAAGGGTAGAACCAGAGAAAACAGACAGAGACATCAGCTAGAGCAGGAGTTACACTCTCATTCAGTCAGCTCTGATATCTGCCATCTCTGGTATGGCGACCTACAGCACTTGAATGCAAACAGTGTTCATTGAGCTACATTTTTAGTTTTCATTTATACTTTTACTGTACGTCATGTGCATATTGTACATAGCTGTGCACTATAGCCTGTTGCAGTGTAATGTAAGACCGTATAGAAGCACTCGACTGCAGTCACAAGCAGGAAAATATTTTGTTCATAAAGAAACTGCATGTGTTTGTAACTGTAGTACTAATTATTATGGCATTCACAAAGGCAAAGACAGTTTTGAATAAAGAATGATTTTTGTTTTTGATCCCGATATGGGTCAGTGGGCAACCAAACCCAAACATATCCAATTCTGGGGAAGCTGGAGATAATTCCCACCATCACAGGGCATCACAGAAACCAACCACCATTCACACATAAACTCACACCTATGGGCAATTTAGAGAAGCCAATCAAGCTGAACCACAAGCCTTGGACAGTGGAATGAAACCCATGTGAACATGGGGAAATGTTGCAACCTCCACACAGATTGAACCTTCTTACTGTGAGGCAACAGCACTAACCACTGCACCAACCAAACCCACTTTTTACTTCTGTCCTTTTCCAGAATTCCTTTTTAAAAACTACAGACTCCAAATGGTTGAAGGAAGCCTAGGTTTCTTATCCCTGCACTAGAAGAAATGAAACACACCTGAGTAATCACAAACCTGTGAAGTCAATTGTTCTTAACACTATGGTGCCCAGAAAGGTGGGTTCTGGTATAAAAAGTGTACTGTAGGGCACTGTATATCATGGACTATTAAAATGAGGTCTAGGAGTTATTTTGTCAGACTTTAGTGAACTTTACAGCAAGAAACTATGAAGTATTTTTACCAATTTCATACATTTTTCTGTGCTTGTAATCATCTGACTCAGACACACTTCTAATAGAAACCAATGGGAAACTGCTTTAACACATATTTTAGTCACATATTGTCACTGTAGAACTTTCTGGTGGCTGATAGCTTTGAGTTAGTGCTGCTGACAGTGGTAGTGCAGACGTGCTCTTTTCTACAACTCACCAAGATGACAGCTGCTCTTCCACTGAGCTACATACAATTTCTTGCACGGTTGCATGCTATCCTGGATTATGTTAAAGCATGCACTGCCTGACAGACAGGTCCATCACAACCAGATTCACAGCTGCCAATCAAATGGACCAAGGTTACTGACAACTAGAACCTTTCGGAAGTAGCAGAACTTGAGCAAACTTTGGATACTTTTTAAAGTGCCCACCCCACACGAATTGTGATATGAATTTTCAAAAAATGACTAATTAAGGAAAATGTTATATATCAGAATTTGTTCATCACAGGTGAAAAATGTTCAGAGCAGTTTTCCTTTGGGAGCAACAGTGACAATGACTAATGTTTTTGCAAAAGTAATGATTTAAGTAATAATCCTTATAGAGTAAATTAAAATCAGGACAGTTTTCTGAAATTTCAGGAATTGGACATAAGAGCTGAAAGATTATGTATGCAATAAATAAATAGTATTTTTTTAAAACAACAATAAATTATGCATGATTAATGAATTCACAGCAATTATCAGTAATTATTGACTGATAGTCAATGACAGCAGTGGCCCCAGCTTTACAGATGTGACTCTATGCTGCCCTACCATGTGGTATGTCTCATCGGTCACATGTTCCAGTGCTGTCCTCCCACACCAGGCATTCCTTAATCCTGGTGTCAGTCTATGTTGGAAGTTATACGTATGTTAAACGTAACATTGGCATATGAGTCTTTCTTCTATGCAGCGTTAGCTTATGCATTTTGTGCTCTGTAGTGTTTGTGTAAGTGCATTGTGTTTGCCAAGAGCATTAAACCTTCATCACATTGGATCTTCAACTTCCTCAACACTCCGAAAACACTCTTTTTTCCAAGTGGAAACTTTATTCCATCATGTTCCTGGATGTAAAATCTTCTCTCTGATCTTTGGACCAATCTATTGATCCCTCCCTTCTTGCCTCATTTCATGTGTGTGCTGTGCTGAACGCTTTTCAAGTCCCAGACCCCATTAAGCAGATCTGAGATGAGGTAACAGGGAGCACTCACACACATACCTACTCATAGATACACACACATTCCCAGACACACACATCAGCAGGGAGGCAAGGCCTCCCTCTGTTCATTAGTGAGGCACAAGGGGAGAGGATGAATTACCTGTCCTGCTTTGATTCATTATGTTCAGCCTTTACCCCTCTGTCTTCCTTATCATCTTATTTCCCACACATTATCTGTCACGGGCTCCCAGTCGACTGCGACACCACTGAAGTGGGAATATTCTGTTTTTTTCTCTGTCACATTCTGTCCCGATCTCAGAGCAAGAGACACAAACTCTTATTTTGTCACAGCTGTGTAGTCAGGCTCAGCCAATCACATGATCTCCTACAGGGATGCCACAACAGGGAGTATGTTTACATGCATAATATCATGCATGCGACTTCCTATGAGGTCTGGATCATGATGGTTTCAGGTTCTTTACTTTATTTGTGTCTACAGTCAACTGCATTGTCCTGGTAATGTGCTGGTGGAATGCTGCCTACTATGAGAAAAAGCTCGCGTCCACAGACTACACTATCAGTAGTGACACAGAATCAGAATTAGAATCATTGGCCAATTGTGTTAACACACAAAAGGAATTTGGTTCAGGGAGATAGTGTGACTACATGGGTAATATACAATATACAATACACAATATACAACATACAAGACTATACAATATACAATAGACAATACACTATATAAAATATGCAGTGCACAAGCTGTACAATATACAATATACAATATACAATCAACGTGTAAAATAAATAATAAAGCCATTGGAACTGTTTAGCTGTTTATGAGGGCGGTAGCCTGAGGAAAGACGTCTCGTTTACAGCAGCAGAATCAGCTGGAGTGGAGGAGTTGAAAAAGGTTGTGTCAAGGGTGTGAGGGGTCTGTCTGTTTAAACAAACAATATAAATTTGACTATTTATGATGTCAGATGATTTGACAATGGTCAATTGAATCAATAAAGAATGTTTTCAAGTTGTCGTCATGTTTGTTGTTGTAGTTTGTAATTTACATTCATGACAAGTAATTTTTTTATTCATAGAGTCTATTACTATAATAAAACAGGCATAACAATGTTTGGTGTACACTGTATTTGGATTCGTAACATTACAAACGTTGTTGAGGTTGTAATTATTAATAATATATCTTTTTATTCACAGAGTTTAACACATTAGAAGGATTAAATTAAATATAAATATATAATATACACACACTATCAATTGCCTGGTAACACAAATAGCTAATCAGCCAAACACATTGCAGCCGATCAATGCATGTATCTAGAGGTCGTGAAGATAAGATGTTGCTGAAGTTCAAACAGAGTATCACAATGGGGAAGAAAGGGGGTTTAAGTAACTTGGCTTGGTTGTTGGTGCCAGTTGGAAATAACCATAGGCTTTAGAGGGAATGGTCCAAAAAAGAGAAAATATCCAGTGAGCGTCGGTTGTGTGGATATCAGAGGTCAGAAGAGAATGAGACTGGTTTAAGATGATAGCTCAATAAACATTTATTACAACCAAAGTATGCAAAATACTGTTGCACTCTGTTTTGTGTTAATACTAACAAGCGGATGGGCTGCAGCAGCAGATTACCACATCAGGTGCAACTCCTGTCAGCTAAGAACAGGAAACTGAGGCTACAGTTTGCACAGACTGACCATATTTGGACAATACAAGACTGGAAAACGTTGCCTGGTCTGAGGAGTCTCGAGCGAGGTTTAAATGGTAAAATCAGAGCTGGGAAAAACAACAGGAAAGCATGGGTCAACAATTCAGGCTGGTGGTGGTGGTGGTGTAGCTGTGAGGTGCATATTCTTGGTACACCTTGGGTCCCTTAGTAACAACTGATCATTGTTTAAATGCTACAGCCTACCTGGGTATTGCTGCTGACCATGTCCATCACTTTATGTCCACATTGTCCCCGTCTTCTGATGGCTACCTCCAGCAGGATAATGCACTGTGTCACAAAGCTCACATCATCTCACGCCGATTTCTTGAACATGACAATGAGTTCACTGTACTCTAATGGCCTCACCAGTCACCAGATCTCAATAGAGAACTAGAGATTAGCATGAATTTGGCAGTTGACAAATCTGCAGCAACTATATGATGCTGTCATGTCAACATGGATCAAAATATCTGAGGAATGTTTCCAACATCTTGCTGAATCAATTCCACAAAGAATTAAGGCATTTATTAAGGCAAAAGGGGGACCAACCCTGTACTAGTGTACCTAATAAAGTGGCTGGGGAGCGTATATAAAAATATAACATATTAAAATCTGAGCATAATGCCCAAAATATATAGATGTGAATATATTGCCAAAATAGGGATAATGAAGTAATGAAATGTAGACATATTAGGCAGTGTGAATTTTTCACTAAAATGACTACACTGGTACCACCATCCTCACTAATAATGTAATTGTCATCTGATTTTGACAGTTACTTGATTATTCATGCAATAATGTAAACAGAATACTGCTCTCATGCCTTTTTAAAGACAGAAATTATGTTGATAAAATCTAATTAGGGGAAAATGTCTGATTGGATTTAAATGTGATCATTTTCTATAAATTAAACTGTTTGTCGCCAAGATGACCATCAAAATTCATTTTCACAGTTAATCATTGTCATTCACGAGCTCTCCCTTATTACATTTAATTTATCCAATTAAAATATAACACATAATTCTAAATCCAGCTCTTGTGCTCTCTATGGTTATGAGTGTTCATAGCATCACTTCTGGTGGGTCAAGAATAGTCCAAAATATTAAAGCATCAGGGATCATATGGACAGAAACTATGTGTTGTAGGACTGGCACGAACTGTACAGAAAAAGAACAAAAAACTAGTTTCACCTCTTAATTACGTGGCCAGTAAAGCCTATTGCCTATTATGATGGTCACTTTATATTGGTGGAACAAGGTAGCATGCACTTATCATATAGCAAGTATACTAACAATTCAGTGTATAGAAGAGAAACTATATTTTTAACAGCATTGAGGCTTCATACGTAGGTGGTGCTAAAGCAGTCCGAGCCTGAGAACCTCTTGGAAACCCTCAATATAATAACGCCCAATACATCATGACCTAAGGCAGCTATATAGTAGTATATCATGCATGATTGCCTGTTTTTTGTTCCTTCTTCTTTTTTTTCCTGCACTCTGTGTTTATTTTTATTTCATCAGTGACACATTAGGCTCGACAGTATGTCTGCCACATTCTCAGTCGCACATGGCAGATGGTGACCGGAGGCACAGTGTTTTGGCCACAGCAAAGGCTTGTCAAAGGCTGCGCTGCTCTGTGCCTAAATAAAAGATTATGCGATCACTTTACCTTAATCCTGAGGCCTGTTCATCTGGCTCTGTTTAGAAAACTAATTGAGCTGCTGTTGTTTCGACTTTGCCGCCTTTGTTCCAGCAGTTTAGTTGAGCTGTTTAAACACGTGGCCTTGAAGCCTAAGATCTGATTCATTCAGAACTGACAGGAATATAAAAGTCAAAGACTGCAGCAAACAGTCAGATGCCCTTCGTTTGCACACCAAATGCGCCAGATCTTTAAGTCTTTTAATGTCTGTTCAGGCTCCATATATAGGGGATTCATAACCCATACATAAGCCTTGCATATTTATAAAGAAATGCTATGAACTCCTGCAAGAACTGGCACAATAATAATAACAAAATAAAAATAATGTATAATGAAGCAAATGATGTTATTTTTGCATAAGAAACTAAAACTGAACTGACAGACATTAGTTCTTTCTACAACACTGTTATGAAGCATCATTTACATGTAATTGAACTTGATTTATCTTAAGATTCTGATGCTCTGAAATGTAAATGATCAGTTTCATATATATTTTCTGTTATTTTTTTCTTGTATCACTTTCATAGAATTGATAAACCACTTTGGCATCATAACTAGGCCTCTGCCTTATAAGTGGATTATAACTATCTTATAAATGAAACATGCGCCCTTGTCCATGTCAGTGAATGGACATTACAACACTAACATTTAAATTGATACAGTTTTGCATTTTATGTATTAATATGTAATAATATGTATTATTAAATGTATTCTATTAATCTACTGAAATGTATTATTCTTAGTTTGCAGTTTTACACTTCCAGCATTAGCAGATGTTTATATTAAAATATGTATTGTACAATGCAGTGGTTAGTGCAGATGTGTCACAGTGAGAATAGATCGGGTTTGGCTCTTGTTCAGTCCTCTTTCTGAATTTGCCTTGGTTTCAGCCATAGGCTCCGTTTTCATCCCACAGTCCTTAGACATGTTGGTCAGAACCAGTCATGCTAACTTGCCCCTTGGTGTGAGTGTGTTTGTGCATCTTGTGCGTATCCTTCCACACTGGAAGTGTTGCAATAGACTGAGACAGCCCCACAACCCTGGTTAGGATAAACAGTTATAATAATTAATAAATCTATCACATGTTTATCATTTTAACTTAGAGAAAAGAGATAAACCTTTGTCTTGTTTGCAAATGTGCATAGCATTTAGTACAAAACAGTATACAAGCCAGAACACATTCAACAAACAATCCTTGGTCTGTTGGAAGCAGAAAAAATTGGCAAACAAAGATCTGCGACAACAGAGTAAGAGCACCTCCAACAGAACAGTGATCAAAAGTGGTCCAAGGAAACACAGAACCATCCATCCATTATCCAAACTGCTTAATCCATTCCAGGTCATGGGGGAAGCTGGAGCCAAACCCAGCTAATTACAGGCCAAGGCAGGGTATGAGCACCCTGGTCAGGAGGCTGACCCATCGCAGCAGACAGTGAACCAGCAACGTACATTAACATATTTTAAACACATTGTTTCATATCATTCACTTTGTAGGTCATACAGTCAATATAGGAAATGAACTGCTGAATCATCCATTGTAATTGAGTGGTCAAAACCATTTATATATATTCACAAATGCAGTCAATGATAGTTTAGCCCTGCTCATTCAAGCTGAAGTTATCTAGTGTTTCAGCTCGAGCTGCTGAACCTATGACAAGGTTCCATTCCTCAACGTATTGTAAATCGACCCCTTACATATGCATCTACTGTGTTTTACACTGGGGCCATTACGCTGTCAGTCCACCAGAGGGAGACTTTCACCCACCCGAGGCTCTGTATTGCATTTATTTTTAGCCACTTTCATTTTTCACACCATTGGGGTTTGAGGTAGGGTCCTAACCACGAATTATTGTAAGTCGAGTACGTCGCAAGTCGAGGACCCCTGTACATGTTAGTCAGAAGCACTTTGTAAATGTATGAGTAAGAAGATTTAAGGTTACAAAGAGATTTTAATGTAACTAATTGTAATGTACTGATATATTATACAGTAGCACAGCAACAACAATAATCCTTGACCTTTAAAGGTTAAGGATATTTAAAGAAATTATTCCAAAAAAACCTTTATTCATTAATGTCCCAATGCTATAATTCTGTAAATATAATTTTTTTCCTCAGAACTATTTTTAGAAATATGTGCTAAATCAATTAACATAACCTGCAAATGAAATCTTCCCAGAATAGGACTGTGGTGCTAATCATCTTCCTGCGGGATTCCAGAAGATTGCACAGCTTGTTCCCTCTCTTCACACCATTTGCTTTGCACTCTGTTCTGGGCTCAGGCATGCTGGGAGAATTCTGGCCCAGCATGCTGTAGTGCTCGGTTTGACTCCTCCATGCTCTTTCTGACACAAGCAAAGGTTCCTAAACCTAAAGATTTGTTAAATGTATACTTCTTATTCAAGGCAGAATTGATTTTCACTGGGCGAGAGGGTGGTCACACATGGGGGACTGCAGACCCGAACCTGGCAGAAAGTAAAAATAAAGCAAAACAAAAAGCCCAGCCTAGGAGGAGTGCTGTCCCCTGGAGTTTGTTCAAATAAAGTAGATAATTAAAGATGCTGTGTTTCCCAGATGAGTGTGGATAAAACCCAGCAGTCCAGAGGCAGCTCCACTTGGCAGCCGTTTAGCTTCTCCTCAGGCAGGAGAGCGTCGCAGTGCTGTGATGTGAGACAGGGCCGCAGAGACACTCGGCAGCTTCACTTTCTTCAGTGAGATAAAAGATAAGGGGAGAGGAAAAGTACGCTTTCACCCAATTTAAACACTCAAAAATCACACGTTAAACCACAGTGGATATATATATCATCGTTTTGTGTGAGGAGGACTGCGTAGCTCTAGTATAAAGGGTGTGAATGAGTTTTATTCATTCAGTTACATAGTCCCCTGTATGAAAAAAATCATGCAGTGTCTCTTTAAAATGTGGCTGATATGAAATGATGACAAATGCCATTTCCCATTTGTATTGAATGAAAGGTATGGGCCCACATACAGGCCCTCAGGTTCATATTCATAATCATTTTATTTGAGCTATTAGAGGCATTAAATTCATCAGATGTTCAGTTCATTGTTACCACCTCTGACAACGTCTCAGTTTCTCTTGAATGGAGCATTTGATTGAATGAATGAAGCTGAAATCTAGAAAAATTCAAAAATTGGAATTGCCTTTAATTATTAAAACATGATGGTTGTGTTTAAGGAAATGGGAAAAACAACTTGCTATGAGATGGAAGAAAGAAGAACAGACGACTGACCGAGTAAAGGTCAAATGTCAAGAGTTCTTAAGCCATTGAGCTCTCACATCTGTTGTAGTGAGAAGAGTCTTCAGAGAGTCGCACACCTCGGGCATCTCAGCTGCCTCTCACAGCTGTTCCTAACCATGAATCTGAGAACATCACATCTTCATAACCAGGGCTCTTTACTTCAAAATAAAACTGTGAGAGTGAACTGCGAAGGGTTGGCCTCCTGTCCAGGATGGCCATGCTCTGCCTTGGCCTGTATTCTGCTGGGTTTGACTCCGGCTTCCTCCGCGACCCGGAATGGATTATGGGGGATGGATGATGGATGGATGATGGATGGATGATGGATGGATGATGGATGGATGATGGATGGATGGAATCAACTGTGATTTTGATGTATTTGAATTGGCCAGAGGCAACAGCAATTCAGAACAGGACGTGTGATTGTTCATTTAAGTCTTACGCTGTAAAAAAAAGAAGTCCCACTGTAGATATAAATATGATGTAATATTGTGTAATATAAATGAAATTCATTACAAATAAAACACATTTTTAATTGCGCACAAAAATAGATTTCTACAATTTGTATTTATTGTGTTTTTCTATTTGCATTTTTCTTTCTTGCTTTTTGCTGTTTTGTGAATCCCTGTCTTATTTATTGATTGATTGATTTATTTATTTTATTATGAAATTTGCTGTTTTGTTTTTATATGTTATTTGTTTTATTTGTTATTTGTTTATTTGTTTTGGGATTTGCTTTGTTTCTAGATTAGCTGTGTTTTGGGGTTAACTAGGGGAGCTTTGGATGTAGTCAAATGTAGCATAATTAATATATTCTGCTAATAGTATACATATGTATTTAATTGAGCAATGTGACAAAATCATACTGTACAAGAAAGAAGAAAGGAAAAAGAAAAACTTATTGTGGCGTATTGTGCACATAAAAGAGAAATCTCGTGATACAAAAAGTCAAAAATGACTAAATAATCATTTTATTCATTTTATTTTTGAATCATGGTCATGAGAGAAGAAGTACTAAAGACCCTTATTTGTGAAAATGGGAAAGAAAAAAAAGAAGTTTGCCATTTTCATTTGAGGCCTAAAATCAAATATATAAAGGATGCTTGTTGCTTTTTGGGAAATGTGTTCAGAAGTGCAAAAACGTGTGTGAGGGAGTAACTGTAGGCCTACTTTTATATGCTGTGGCTTAGAGAACCTCTCTGGTCAATTTTAGTCTTCAGACTATGGGAACTTGATTCAAGAGAAATGTAATGATAAAAATGTTTCTGGGTGGGTTATTACTGACTGAATGAGCATGGATGCAAGGCTGAAGCGAAATATTGCTCCTGATTGTGGAGCATGGCTTCTGTAAGCATGCCATTCTCTGAGATGGAGTGGAAATGTGCTGACAGGCTCTCGAGTCCTATTCATTCCTCCCTCAGAGGCAGCAGCTCTGAACTATCAGCCCTTTAACATGCCGCTGCAGATGAGAAATCACAGAAAAAGGGGAAATTGGAAAATGAATTCAAGCATTTTGATGGTAAATCCAGCTAATGAAAATGTCCGGTAAAGTGGCACTTCCCCCCTCGATTCTGGATGTTTGAGTGCCGTGTTTGCAAGACCTCCTTTTAAACACAAAGAACAGTGATGCTCCAGTTGGCTCAAATTGTGTTTAATGTGTCAATACTTTTTCCTGTTTCGCTGATGTTTCTGCAGACCAGGCCAAAGATGAAGAAGGCCTTCCTTGAAGGCCTAGACGAAGCACATTAACAGTTGGCCTAGGCACTAAACCATAACAATATTTATCGCATTATAATCTTCTTTAATAGACATGAAACAAATGTTCCAAAAATAGTTCAATATGATCAACCCTGTTCCAGATCACGCATTCAAATTCTGAAACAAAAAATTCTATCAATCACCAATTTTAAATATCAAATCTACCTGATGAAGCTAGTTTGGTACAGTTGTTTAAAAAGTTTGTGCTGGAATAATCCTTTCAGATTTTAACAAAATATTATGGGGAAAAGTTTCACTTGCTGCGCTCTGAGAAATACCTGGGACAAGGTCATTGTATTTTAACTATTACTTCAAGAACAGACCTGGTTGATGAATAGAGGAAAAACGAGTGTAAAACTTTATGTTACTATGTCTGGTTCACTTTCATGCTTGGATTATCTGTTATTAATAAAATATTTGAAGTAATGTTCCTCAGTGCCATTAGCAGATGTGTTCCCCATATATTTCTCATTTTCTTAGCTACACTTCAAAATAAAAGCCTTGCAGCATTAGTATGTATTTATTTGTGATTGTATTTATGGTATTATAGGATACTTAAAGTAATACAAAAAGATTAAATACTGTGTGTCTTATTTATTAAAGAATTGCACCATTAAAGATCAGCAGGCCTGCTTTTCTGACAAATATATTATTTACCGTTTTATTCATTTAGGACATACAGACTTACATTTTGCATGTTCACAAAGGGCACCTGTAAACAAGTGATCTTTTTTTCTTTCTTTCCTTTTTTCTTTTTTTATTATTTTCTTTCTTTCTATATTACTTTCCTTCCTTCCTTTCATCATTGGAGGGTCAAGGAATGGTTGGGCTACAATAATAATTGCTTACATATTTTTTTAAAAACTCCACCTTTTCTATTTGAATAACATGAACAGAATATTGTCAGTGTAATGATTGAAATAAGCTTATTTTTTTTTTTAATCTTCATAACATTTTTGTCCATATTGTGCCCTAATCTACAGTGTAAGAGGCAATGGGAGAGATCCCAAGGGTTTGCCAAAAGATTACAGTCTCAAATCACTAATAAATCACTTACATATACTTGACTATAAGGCCATCTGCTTCTGA
>JBBIGC010155817.1:0-17407 GCA_037576955.1 Lepidarchus adonis
AGAGAGATAGTGGGGCAAAAAAGTATTTAGTCAGCGAACAATTGTGCAAGTTCTCCCACTTAAAAAGATGAGAGAGGCTTGTAATTTTTATCATAGGAATACGTCAACTATGAGAGACAAAAAATACACAAAATCACATCACATTCCACATGATGGAAAATAAGTGTTTTGGTCACCTACAAACAAGCAAGATTTCTGGCTCTCAAAGACCTGTAACTTTTTCTTTAAGAAGCTCTTCTATCCTCCACTCATCACATGTATTAATGGCACCTGTTTGAACTCGTTATCACTATAAAAGACACCTGTCCACAACCTCAAACAGTCACACTTCAAACTCCACACTGGCCAAGACTAAAGCGCTGTCAACCATAAATAACTTATTTTGTGAGTGGAAAAAGTATATGAACCGTTGGAATTAATAATTGGTTGTCCAACTCACCCGCCTTTGGCAGCATTAACCTCAGAATCAGAATAGCCTTTATTTGTCAGTACACTAAAACATGCACTGAAATTGGACCCCTCCGGCCATAAGGTCAATTCGAGAGGTAGCAGGGTTTTTTCAGAAGAAAAAGGCACTTCCTGTAGACCTACACATCATTCAGGAGGAATATTTGCTCATTCTTCAGCAGAAATCATCCACAAATGATTAGTTGAATGTAAATGTACTGAAAAGCAACACAGAGCAAAGACAGATGAGTGACAATGTTCTGTCACTTAAATGGCGCCGCCACATCCAGCCTCTCTTAAACCTTACATCCTAGTTTATAATACAAGCTGGAAAAAGCTTTTACAGAAATAAAACAAACACAAGTTTATTGTTGGTTGGGAAAAGATGAGTGTTCAATTTTTATTTGACCAACTAGAGGATGGGGATACTGAAATACTGTGATGTGAGTCATCTGTCTACATGTAAATTATTCAGTATAAGATTAGCAACACTGAAATGCTAAAATGATTAGGCTTCAAAATCAGATCCATAAATGTCGTCAATTGTGACCTGTGCTGCTTTGCTGTCCTGATATTGGCTGTTCGTTCTTCTTGGATATTGCAGACATTCTGTCACAAAAGCAACAACCTGGAGCTTAAATTTTGCAGCGTAGTCCATGCGTTGAGGCATGATATTAGTAAGTTCCAAATTTTATCAATTTAATTGTTCATGCTCATCACATTATAATATCAATACTGATATAGAGCTGTAAACGCTTTCAGTGTGTCAAATTAGATGCTTCTACTTCAGATCAGTAAATTCAGTAACACTGCAGCTAATAACATGGGGCGGCTTATCTTAGAGTTTTAAAACATAAATGAGCATTTTCTGCGGCTTATAGAATGGGGCGTCCTATAATGTGGCACAGCCTATCATTGGGGAAATATGGTCATTTTTTTTGAGCTCCTTAACTCAATGGTTCACATACTTTTCCACTAGCATATGAGTTGTTTATTGCTGTTTTAAATAAAGATCAGAGTATTTTTGTGTTAGGCACATGTTTGTCAATACTCTTCACTTAGATGAAGATCAGTTCATAATTTATGACAAATACCACCTGTAAAGGCCACCAGGTTAGCTAAAGCAATAACCAGGACCTGAAGGCCACAGCAAAGATCTGTTATTTGGTGGGCAATCATAAAATCTTGCTGGGCATTGCCCACCCATGTTCACCTTAATGTACCCAACCTTTCTAAGGCACCTTTCATTGTGTGACCAACACTGTCTCCACAACTTGGTTCTTATTAAGTGGGTTTTATGTAGGAGATCTGCACTCCAGCATTCTCCTGAACTCCCTTCTGAAGCTGACGTCCAGAAAGGCGTAGAGGAAGGGGTTGAGGCATTAGTTGGCGTAGCTCAGGCACGTGAAGTATGAGAGTCTTGCCACGAGCGCGAGTGCTCAGGTGGAAATGGGTCCAGTAGAGCAGACACACGGCCAGCACTACGAACACCATCACTGTCACTTTCTTTTTGGCCTTGTCCAGTGCCTTGCCGCTCGAGCGCCACAGCTTGTAGAGCATGAGGCCGTACAGGGCGCAGATTGTGGACACGGGCAGCACGAAGCTAAGCACGAGCGTATAGATGCCAGAAGTACCAGAAGGACTCCGGCCGCGGAAAACTGAGCACACAACTGGGTCTGTTCTCCTCAGGGCTCACAGAGACGCCAGCGAAAAAGGTAAGCCAGCCCACGCGTCCACCGCGCCACGCGTGACCTCCACCACGGCATAACAGTCCGCGCTCATCAGCGCCACGAAGTACTCGCTGGAGAATATGTTGTTGCGGTCTATGGAGAGCGCCGCCTTGCAAGCGAGCTCGCCGATTGGCCAGCGGCGCATCACGTGCACAACGATACTGGCGGGAAGCAGGTGATGGCCAGATTCAGGATGAACACGTATGTTACGTTCAGATGACCGCCGTGTTGCCCACGAGCCACATGGAGATGTCCGAGTTTTGCTGGGGAGATGGAACGTACAGGTTGCACGGAGGTAGAGAAACAGGGGGCATGTTGTCCATTTCCACTGGACATTGATGAGAGAAATAGTACAGAGTTCTTCAATGTTGTGGTGATAGGAACCAGACGTCTGGTTCTAAAAGTTCACTCATGGAAATGCATTTCCGGGATACTCCGGAAGTATTTTGTTAATCATTCTGAGACGTTGAAAGTTGTTGGTCTGAAATGTATTTTTCGAAAAAACATTAAAAACAGGAAGGCACATGTAGGGTATTGTGAAGCACTCACTAAGTTGCTATTATCAAGATTACTCACGCAAAAATGTAAGCACGGCCATTTTGGGCAGTTGTGTTTTTGTTGTAGATATCAGTACCTCTGCTTCCTGTCACCTCCAATGAGTTACTTTACTATGCGCCATCTCACAGCAAAAGTTCACATCTTATAGAATGAATAATGATTTATGAAAAATTATTGGAAGGGGCAAACTTGGTGCTGTTTTTAATGCTAATTTTAATTTCCCTTAAAATAAGTGCTGCACTGAGCACTTGCATGTCTTCTTTTGAAGAAGAAGACACAATTTCACTAGAAATGTAAAGTGAAAAATAAACTGAGGTGATGTCATATATATTTTTTCTTTGCAAATATTAACGAAATTATTTCTTCTGAGTTTTTGTTAATTTGAAATGCCCATTTTCACTGGATTCTGGTGAGAAAGTTGGCAAGGCTATTGTATGCTCTATAGGGCGAGTGGGCACAGTTTAGCTTACTGACAATAGCTTACTGACAATAATGTAATGACGAGTACATAGCAGCAGGGATTTAAAATGCTACCAGGATAAATAAAATGTAATCAGTTTTGGAGTATGTGCTACTGATAAAGCATTTTGAATGTGGAGGCGATGCCAACTTCAGACTACTAAAGCTGAAAAACACACACAAGGGACCCTTTTAAAATAGGCACTTATTGTGAGAATACAAATACTGTCTTTGGTATTTTGCAATAACTTAGATGAAGCTGATTTATACAGAATTAGGTTTGCTGGACAGTTCTGATGTTTACAGAGAAGTTTCCTGCTTTAACCAAATTTCTTATTCAGCTGCATCTTTACAAGTAATTGTATGAGGCAATGACTGTGCAAGGCTAAAATGCAGAAGAGATCAAAGTTAAAAGAAAAGGTACAAAAATGATACATTGGACAAAAGCATCAGCCAAATGAGTAAATGTAAATGTCTTAAAATAAAAACATGCACATTCAACATGGACAACACAGTTTTTGGACACACAATTTATGCACATTAACCATGCAGTAAAACTAATGCATCATTTTTGTTTATTGTATACTGAATGTAGCTAGTTCAGCGTAATTCAGTCAGACACCGTTCTCCTCCTCAGCAGCTCTGCTCCCCTGCCAGTGCACCAGTGGTGTTGAGTGTGAGTGGACAGCTTAAAGTCTGGAGGGATTCAGTTGTGATTTAGACTCAGCTTCTATAACCACTAGAGGACAGAATCTAATCGGACCAGTGTGAGCAGCAGGGATGATTATCAATGTGACATCAGTAAAGAAGTGCCAAGTGTCATATCCCTCAGGCGCAGGACAAAATGAGCCATACAGATGTTGTGTAGTAAAAATAGTGTTAGATCTCTTACAAATTCTGTAGGCTAATTTGCCAGAAACAAGTGTTGTACATTTTTGTTCCTTAAGGTACAAATAATATAAGTTTAGCCACAATCATGTAGGTTCAATCATGTCTCTTCAGAATATTCTTTTTGCAGATAGAATAAAATATTTATGTATAAGTTTTTTAAAATAGGAAAATAAAACAAAAAGCCTGGATTTGCGACTTGGTATCTGAAGTAAATGCAGCTTAAAAATGAGCATGTACAGGTAAAGTCAATAAGACTGTCTATGTAGTTATTTCATTACATTGTCTTTATGTCAAAACAATGTGAATATTATTAGGTGGTTGTAATGTTATAACTGTGCTCCATCATTTTTGAACAGATGAAGATGTATTGTAGTGGACTTTATGCAGGATTCTGCGGGTCTAGAGTACTGTATTAAAAGAGAAATGTGGGTTTCATAATACTGATCATCAAGATGTCTAAAAAGTTCTCAAATAAAATTACTATCCGTCCGCAGCACTTAGAAGAAAGTAAATCATTTTATTTTATTATTTATATTTATCTTATTAATAGAATAGATCATTGGAGGGCTCCAATGACTCCAGCGTTTATTTAATCTCTGCTTCTGTCCTGTCGCGTATGATCAATTGCCACAGATAATCATTTCAGCACATTTGTCTGTGCTTAGTGAAGGGTAGTGTGTCCCCTGACTTCTTAAAGTTTTTTGAGTCTTAGACAATCAATCTTGGAAATATTGTTTCTGGCCAGATTGGAAATATTTTAGTTTAATTTGTGCCTGGAAAACTGGATAATATTGTATACAGTATAATGTATTGTGTTCTGTGCATTGTATTGCACTGCACAAGCATACAGTATAACGTGTATAACGTGTCAAACCCTAATAACTCACCCCCATTGGTCCAGGCCCTAAATGTGGTTAGCTATTGTAATGGATCATGGGGGTCATGGTTATGGCGCTCACTCCATTTTTTTGCACCATTTGTCTGTCATATACAATAGTACAATGTAGTTGAACTAACTACTAACCTACTAACTACTTTATGGTAATACTGGACTCCCATGAGAGACACTGGCGTTCACTATATTGTAGCAGTTCTCTTAGAAAGAGAGCCACCAATGACACACTGACACACAGAGTTATGCTGTTGAACCAGTCAGAGAACTGGCCAGGTTTTAATGCTTGTTACCAGCCTTTAAAAAGGCCAACCTGTATTGGTGCGTCCCTTAGAGGCTAGAAAGCGCACAAGCATGAACCCGTGAGCGAGGCATAGTGGTGAATGCTCAAACCCGGTGAGCCATTTCTCTGTACCAATCACGCCTTTGGTAGGTCTGGGCATTCACTGCCAGCCTGCTCACACACAACACATCACAATCAATGTGGTCAATGAAGCTCTTCCATCTGAAACACACAGAACAACAACAAATAGGATAACAGTGCACAATTCCCTAGCTCCCATGATGCACCTCCAGCTTCAGCCAATAGGCGCATCCCAGTCAAATTCTTGGAAGCATAACAGAAATTTTATTTCAATTTTAGCAATATTGGGAGATTCAAGTAATACAACTAAACAATTAAAAACTGGAGAAAAACATTTCAAAATCATCTGTAAAATGTAATTTCTGGTGAGGAATAAATTAGGACACCCCACCTTTATTCCCAATTACAATGGCTTAAATCACACACAGGTGTAGCACATCAGGCGCACATGATTAGAACATTGTTGCTCAGTATTTTGAAGGAGGCCTGTCCTATTTAAACCTCAGACATTTAGTTTGGTGTGACTGTTGAGGTAACAGTGAACAAGAGATCAAAAGAGCTATCTGAGGCCTTCAGAAAGAAGATTGTACCATCTTATAAGTCTGGTAAGCGACCTAAAAAGAATTAAAAAGAATTTGCAATCAGCCATTCCATTGTCTGGTAAATAGTTTTCAACTGGAGGACTTTTAAAACAATTGCCAACATGCCCAGGTCTGGTCATCCAAGCAAGTTCACCCTGAGAGCAGACCTCAAGGTGCTAAAAGAAGAATCATCAATAGACTGAGGTAGAGAATTCCATAGTTATGGAGCAGCAGTGGTGAAAGTCTCTCATAATGGATAGCCTGGTATGAGGAACAGAAAGCAAACTGCTTGTGGAAGATCTGAAATACTCAGGAGGAGAGTATGAAGAGATCATCTGTAGGAACATTAAAGCTGAAGTGAAACTGGACCCTGTACCACGACAATGAGTCAAAGCATTCCAGTAAATTCACCAAGGACTGACTGAAATGGAGAGTCCTGGAGTGACCGAGTCAAAGCCCAGATCTTAATCCCATTGAGATGCTGTGGGGTGACTTGAAACAGGCTGTACATGCAAGAAACCCCTCAAACATGTCACATCTTAAAGAATTCTGCATTGAGGAGTGGGGCAAACTTTCCTCAGGCCAATGTCAGAGACTTGTAGATGGCTACATGAATCACTGTGGTTATTTCAGCTAAAGGGCTAACGTATGCTATTAGGGGGTAGAGTGTCCTAACTTTTTCCTCAGTATGAATACACATTTATTTTGATGCCTCTTGTTAAAACAAATGATGATTATTTTTTGTAGTTTACTTGCAATTAAATCACTTTCTGTCCCAGAGATAGATTAGAACAAGAAGATTAGAAGATTAGACATGAACATCTCTCAGTAAAGACTAAATATTTAATGGGGTGCCCTAGGTTTTCACATGAATGAAGGTGTGGTCTACCTTTGTGTATTTTATTTTACACTGATAATTCATAATTACCAACAACAAATGATGAAAAGATATCTAATCATCTTTAATAATGTTTTATAATATAGGTTACTTCCGCAGAGTTATGAGTATTTCAAACTATTGTCACACAGCCCAGAGCTCTCCCGCGCCACCTCCCCGTTCCAGGAGTGCCATCAACACAAAACCCAGGTTCAGCACCTTGGACAGCAGTTGGTCGGCGTTCAGTGAACACGCGCTCCCCCGTGCAGCCCTGCCCTTACAAGCCAGGGCTGGCGGTATTCCTCACTGAGGCATGGGAATGACGTGCTTAAAGCACGACTGCACGGAGGACCGCGTCTTCAAGCATTCAGCTTGCTATTAACCCCAGCCAGCTACCTGAACCATGCATACTGAGACTTCTGACTCATTTTTTCTCTCTGTGTCTTAACCCTGTTTCTCTCCCCCTCTCTCTCATGTGCAAGCAGACGAAGGAGAAGACGATCTCCCTGGCCGCCTTGGTGACTTTTTCCCTGAACTGGAGACACCGCCACGCGGATCTCCACCCAAACCCTCAGCCAGCCATTTGGACAATTCCCAAGCCTTATACCATCTCTCTCTCTCACGCTCTCGCGCTCTCGCGCTCTCTCTCTTCTCCTGCTAGTCTTCCCTCCTTGTAAAACTCGATAAATCTACCCTTTGATTGGGCGGTTTAACCCTATGAACGTATGTGTATCATGTTCATGCTCTGATCTCGTTCACAATACATATTATTAAAAGCAGACAGATCACCTAAGGTATGTGTTCTGTCCTGTCTGGGCCAAACTCTTGTCTTTGACACATTTCATGCATCAAAGGCAAATTTGTAGGTATATTTATAAATGGGTGGCTTTAAACTGTTGATATTGTGATATAACAACTTTAATGATAAAGAAACGAGAAGGGATAGTTGTATAAGGGTGAGGTGTGGTAGATGCATTAAAAGCTGTGGTTTGATTTGCCTATGAGAAAAAGGTGAGAATCTCAGAATTAATTCACTTAAGTTAAAAGTGTAAAATTTTTCCACCTCTACAGCCTTAGTCTTGCTTCAGCTCCCAATTTTTGTCCTTTCAAGTAAACAAGCAGACCAACACGTTCTTATGCAAACTGTTCTAATAAAATGTCTCTGTAGTGATGCAGACTCACTTTACACTTTTCCTGTGGGAAATTTGAGAAAGTCAGGCTTCAGAAGTCAGCCCCACTTTAGAAGCAAACTGCGTACAATAGATATGTAAATTCACTTTGTTTATCAGACATATCTCAAAAGAGCTTTGATCTTCCTGTAGAATTGGGTTTGTTTCGTCACTGCACCCACAGCTGGCTGCTGATTGCTTTTATTCAAGCTGATTTATAGTTCTTTTTATGAACTGACTATCCCTAACCCAATAATAGTGTTGTATGGACGTGCAAAGTCAAGATCTCTCCTGTATGGGTATTCTTGTTTTGAATTTAGCATTTTAACCTTTCATTAGGAATGGGAATGGCTCAACCTCAGACCCTCTGTTTACTGACATGTACATCATTGCTGGGCACTATTATTGCAATTGTTTCAGCTGCATCCTCATTGGTTATCTGCAACATGTATGTTTCTTCCATGTACCATTTTGCCAATACTTGTCTGCTCTGAGCACTATTTTCAGTTCACGGAACTGAAAATCACGCACAGAGGTCTCCACAGTTCTCAAAAATCTCTCTCTCTCTCTCTCTCTCTCTCTCTCTCTCTCTCTCTCTCTCTCCTCTCTTTTTGAATAAGTTGCAGCATTGCCTGTGGCAAGAAGACTACTTGAGATTCAGAAAACACTTTTGTCCACATCAGTGGCATATGCCCATGAACACACCACAAGACAGACTTAACATGCTTTCAGTTCAACCTGTGTTTATCTTAAGTATTTATCTGATGGTTTAACCATGTTGTTATTGTTATACCATTATATATTAAGCCTACAAAGATTGGCTTGCTGGATTTGGCTCAGTTGTGAACCATTGTGAGAGATACAGCTGTATTCATTTTAAAAGACAGAAAAATGTTGCTCTGCTTTTCTTTGTAATTCTCATCATTGTAACAATCATAGTGTTACACCTTCATTTTGAACAGCATGCATGGTTTGCTGTCTCTGGCATCCTTTTCTTATGGCAATAAAATACACTGACATTAAATCACTATACGATAACGTGAATAAGATTATCTTAAGGGGTGTTATAAGGCAGCATGTGAAGCAGTTCTTGAAGCTTCTATGTTGGAAGCAGGAGAAATAGGCTAGCATGACAGAGGCCAAATTGTAAGGGGTAGTAGACTTTGAGGTACTCTACGCTGTGGCTAGCACATAGCGAAAGTGACAGGATCATGTACCGTACCACACTGCAAGCATTATTCAGTAATAGTTTGAGGCAGAGTCCAAGGTCTTTCAAGGCATTATAGCTCTAGGTAGACAACCCTGAGAACAGACCTGTTCACTATCAAATGCCTGTTTATGTAAAAACTGCTTCTTAATTTAAAAAGAGGGAAGACTCACATGTTTCTCACAGCTAAATGTAAGGTTCTGAATCTTTATCGCTTAATAAATAAAAAAAAAGCAGAAAAGTTATCTAACAGGGCAAGGGTGAAATTAAGTTCAGAACAAAGGAGTCAATGGCAAGAAACTGTACATATGGTATAGACAATAAGTTCTGAGGTAGCTACAGATTGGAACAATCATGTCTGAGTGAACCCAAGGTGGATCTCGAACCAGGGTGAGTCTCCCAGGGGTGAGGCGTCACTCTCTATATAACACTCTCGATAATACTGTCAATTAGGTTTGAGTACAGATAGTTCAAAACATTATGGATATTTAAATGTTTTTTTCTGCCTTTCATGAAAAAATGATCAACCAGGATAAAACATTTCAAAGCAGCATCTGACAGCACCTTCTTTAATATACAACCAAACCCACCAACCAATTTAAGCATTTGTCTGATGTAACACCCTACACCTCTTTTTTCTTTGCTTAGTGCTTTTTATTGTGCAGCAAAGCTTTCTCTAAAGAATGGTTGTGACCTTTCCAGAGTTGGACTTTATGTAACATAAAAGTAGCAGAGAAGTGGTTTGTCTGTGGGTGGAAGGTACATCAGGAGCAGTGAAGGATGCTTGAAGTGAGTAATTATCTGACCTGTGACTCAAAGAGAATGCTAAACCCAATTAAAGTGTTCCACTTCAACCAGAACACAACAAATATTCTTCAAACACAAGACCTCATGAATAAAATTCTCTATGAATCACTGTGGTTTGTACATGTGAGGTCGTTAATATTTTTTTTACAGTTTCTAATGGTAGTTAATGGAATGTATTTGAAATGGAATGTTATCCTCCTGCACCCTTTGCTCTGATTTACCTGCAGATAAAGAAAAAAAGGAGTGACTACCAATTCTACTAGGTCAGGGCTCAAAAAGGTTAGATATAAAAACCTGGAACAGGTTCAGACAATCATTCTGATTTAATATTGAACCAGCTGACAAGAGAGAATCATGAGAATCGTGTGACAGCTTATGTGGCCAACCTCAGTCAAATAAAGACATACCTAATAATACAAAAACGGCAACTCATGAATAATGGTGTTATTAAAGACAGATCATTTGCCTTATCTAACACAGAGTAATACATAACAATACACCTGGACAATATATGCATTCAGAGATTCTTATTCAAGTACATATGGATATAATAAGTAATAAAATGTGCATCTTTTTATGAACATTACCTGTGAACTGAAGGTGATTATCAAAATCAGAAAACTTTATTGATCCCAGGGGAAAATTGTTATCTGTCATATCTGTCATATCTGTGGGTCTGTCTGTGAACGCACCACAGCAAAATGTGTCCTCTGCATTTTACCCATCACACGTGCACACATGGAGCAGCGGGCAGCAGTAAACAGCCGCGCCCGGGCAGCGGTGAAGTGGGGAGGGTACCTTGCTCAAGGGTTCCCTCAGTGGTGCTCGGGCAGGGACTTGAACCTGTGACCTTCTGCTCTTAAAGGCAAAGTGTAACCACTAGGCCACCACTGCCCCTGGTGTTACCTGGTGTTACAATGACAAAATTCAGAAGAAATGAAGCAAAAAGCATTGCTGGGTTATGTTGGGCATAACATTACATTAAAAGATGGTCAGTCAGAAGGTAATGAGAAATGTACAGTACAGTACACATGATTCAAAGGCCTTTAAGCAATGTACATACATGGTCCTATGTTCACATTTGCTTAGTCTTGGAAAATGGTCTAAAAACCAATATAAATTTAGCATAAAAAGAAAACTAAGCAATCAAATAAACAATAAAATTAAATTAAAAGAAATAAAAGGGTTTGAATAAATGAAGAGAATGCAGAAAAAAAGAGACAATTGTTTCTCTTTTTTTTAACTGACCATAGCAGGGGCAAATCTGACTTCCATGGGTATCTGGATCCAGCAGTGGGCAGCATGATGACTAAATGTGATTTTACCATGTTTATTACAGCTATGGGCAACACTAGCTGACCAGCTCATACTGACTTTTCATGGTGATGTTCATCAAACGTTACAGAGATGTATTAAGGGCTTTACACCACAACCGCAATTTTGCATGAGCATCGAATATTTGACTCCCTTGGTCATATCTACAAATGGGAGGAAACCAACATTTTAGTCCTTTCTCCACTTTGAGATTTGACAGCTCCTGTCAATATCTACAAAATACATCATGTGTCATCCATTCTCCTTTGTCTCACTATTTCACACTTTTGTGTTGTCATTTTTAGTGATGGTAAGATTGCTCAACCATTTTTCTATGTCTCTCTCTGCTCTGATTGCAACGGAGAACATGTTAAAAGGAATATTACAGAACATTAAGGGCTTAATATTATATTCTTTCACAGCGCCTGAAATAGTGGCATGCAAGTCCCTTGACAGGTGTCACTGTACATCAGATTTATTTACTTCACCTGTCAATGGTTTTAATGTTGTGGCTGATCTGCGTATATGCAAGAACACGACAGAGAAAATGGCCATAATGAATAATGAATTGTTGTCTGAAATTTACAGAAACAGCTCCAAACATTGTTAATTAATGGATTCGCTGGTTGATAATGATGATAATAATGATAAGGACAATAAATCAGTTCAAACTTCCTATAAAAAGTCTGCGTCAATCACGTAATGATGAAGTGTTCTGAATAGGGGTGGGAATCACAGGGTCTCATGATACGATACGATAGGTGATACATGCCCCCAAAATAACGATAATATCATGATTCAGTGATATTGTGGTGCCTTCACGCACAGTTTTACTGGCCTGGTTGCCTTACTGACATGGCCCTGTATGTGCACCAGTGCGACACCTGCACCGCCAAAAAGGGGGCGTTTCCGATGACTGATAGGGGAAATCGCTACATGTTGGGGTTCGGCAGGGGGATCAGGACATCTGTGGACTTAGTGTTCAGCCCATCCTCAGAACCAGAGGCACCCTATCACCCCCTGGCAGCAACTAAGGTGGGGGCTCGGTGTAAGAACAAGCTCCAGGCCCCTCAGTGGTCGTCTCTGGTTAAGTTGGCTGCAGGAAGAAGGCCCAAGAGAGTTAGAGGAAGGCCTCATCACTGCAAGACTTTGAGCTGGACTGAGTGGCTGGGGACATCCACTACTAAGGTGGCTAAGCTGGTCAGTGTTGTTTGGGAAATGGGCTGAATCACCATCAAGGGGTCAAACACTGATTTCAGTGGCGATGGGCTGAGCCATTTTACCACGCGAGTGCTTGTGAGTTGCTCTGTTTTTGCTACACCAGTTGGGGGCGCATATATGCTTTGAAGCCCCTTTAAGGGCTTAAATAAAGCGGGCTCTGTCCCAAATAAGTGTCCATCATTTTCCCTCTGACAATTACACAAGCTAAAAATATATATATATATATATATATGCACACACATACACACACACACACACACACACACACACACACACAAACACCTGTTAAATCTGACTGCACTGTGAGTACTGTGAGAAAGAATTCTAAAGATGACAACCTTATATACAAAATTATATACAAATTATAATAGTAAATAGTAAAAAAAAAAATTATTGCATCTTGCTGTCATTTAAACATCCTCTGTTAAATAAGTCAATACTGTGGCTAGAAACTTGCACAGGTTAGTCATGACAGCCTAATATAAAAAACGCTGGAAGCACATGAGAATGATATACAAATGTAAAATGAAAGGGGTGTATTTTCAGTATCTATTGAATGCCTTGTTGTTGAGGAGACAATTGAGTAATTGTGCTTTCCTGCCATGAAGAGTTCATCATTGTTCAGAAGACTCATTTGTTGCTCTGTTGTTGATTTTTGTTTGTGTTTAGTTTCTATTTTTGTTCTCAGCTATATAAATTCAACTTGATTTGTTATTTTTCCCTTGTGTTTAGTTTAGCTCTTTATATTTCTGGGTCTATTTTCCTGCTTTTGTTTTCACCTGTCATGGTCCTTGTTTTTTTGTTCCTTAGAATTTATTTTATAATATAATACACTGTGGACCATCCTGCATCATGCCATGCTGTTACAACAAATTAAAAAGTGCTCTTCACGATTGAAAAGAAATGCAAAAAAAACATTTATAATTAACATTTATAAATAAAAAACACATTTTTGGCACCCCACTGCTACAATAGGCATCCTCAGTTCAATCTGACTGTACTGTAGCTACACCTGTAAAATCTGCCCATGTAAAATAAACTGAGGAAAAAAGAAAATATATTGTAATTTTATATGTACCTTATAACCTAAATTAATATACATTTTCTCTATTTACTCTTACAATGTGTGACTTACTTTTTCACAATCTCATTAAAGTGCATATTGGCTTAAAACAGTACTATTAAAATGACAGTACAGCTTCATTACTTTTGGAATAATATCATAATAATATAATAATGATATCATAATGTATGTTCAATTGCACAATATGCACAATTTAAAAAAGTAGCTCACAAAAAAGTTATTTAAATTTTGTTTTAAAATGTTTTAAAAAGAGGATAATAACTCTAAAAATGTTACATTTGAAATAGTCTTTATAAAACAATAAACAACCATATAATAAGTCCCAAAAAGAAAGTACAGTAAGCATTGTTTTTTTTTGTTGTTTATTTTACAAATTGTAACATTTTCTACCAAATACAAATTTAAGAATGGCAGGAAATACAAATACAAGAACTATAACACAAGAAAAACAAAGAACTGTTATTACGGTTATATAACAATGTTATATAACCGTAATGTTACGGTTTATAACAATGTTATTACACAACGCAACAATTGTCAAAGCTTTATGTCGAGAGAAATATTGGTTTACGTGTATAGGCACCAATGTAATAAATGTTTTCATATCTTTAGTGCTATCAGGCTGTGAAATCAGGATTGGAAGACTGGAGACCAAGCAGAGAGGAATCCAGGACTCCAAGCCAGGGCTCAGTCACAGCAGCAAACAGATCAAGTTCAAATGAGAACTGACTTTTTAAACAGAAAGTATCAGGAGTTCAGGTTGAAGTATTGTTTTGCAATCTCCTATGAGTCGGGTGGTGTTTCTGGTTTATTAACTTTACTGGCCCCTGCTTGCTTTTCTGGACTTTGATTTTGCCATTGTGAATAAACTGTGTTCCCTGCAGCATATTTAGGGGAACACATGGAGGTTAGGGAGTTGCCCCTCTAGTCGGAAGGGCACCGGTCATCCCGGAACGGTAAAAATACCACTGAGGTACTCCTGAGCAATGTCCAGTCCCCAAGCACTGCTCCTCTGGCACTGCCAATGTCAGCTGCCCACTGCTCCTTCAGCGATGGGTCAAATGAGGAGGTTGCATTTTGTGGTGCCCTGTGTGCTGTGGTGTTGTGTGTCCACAGTGAAAAATATCCACTTCACATTCACATTCAGTTGATATATTTCCTTGGATGGATATACAAAACGAGCTGTGTGAAGTAAGATTTTCTTGTATGATCTGTGTATGTGAAGTAAAATACATCATTACCTTAATCAAATTTAAATAAATAAATAAAAACTGTGGAGAAATAAATTTTTCTCTTGTGGAAGTTTATGTAAGAAATTTCTCTATACTTTTCTATATTTTTGGGGCAGTGGTGGCCTAGTGGTTAGGACTTTGCCCCTGGGATCTGAAGGTTGCAGGTTCAAGTCCCAGCCCGGGCACCACTGAGGTACCCTTGAGCAAGGTACCGTCCCCACTTCACTGCTCCTCGGGCGCTGTTGATAGCTGCCCACTGCTCCACGTGTGATGGGTTAAATGCAGAGGACAAATTTTGTTGTGGTATGTTCACAATGATTGGAAATCACGAATCACTAATTATCCAAGGATGTAGTTTTATGATAAAACTACTTTTCAATGTATAGATGAAGAAATATCTCCTCCTTATGGCAGTATGCAAGCACTACATCTCCTGCCTCACTCGATTCTCGTTTAGATTATTGTTATTATTGTAACTTAACATGTCCCTCCGTATCTATCTGACCTCCTTCATGTTGCCACTCCCTCTCATACCCTCAGATCATCCTCCTCCATCCATTTGACTGTCCCTTCTGCCCGTCTCACCACTAGGGGGAGCAGAGGTTTCAGCCACGCTGCTCCCTGGCTCTGGAACTCACTACAACCCCAGCTCAGAAACATCACTTTACTTTCACACTTTAAATCCTCACTTTAAACCGTTCTGTTTAAACGTGCTTTCTCTCTCTGATTAATTTCCACTGTCTAAATTTAATATGCTTTTAAAATCTTTTTTCTAACCCGTAGCCCTTTGTGTTCTTATAATAATTATTTTATTATTTATTATTATTGTTATTTTATTATTTTGCTGTGTACAGTGTCCTTGGGTGTTTTGAAAGGCGCCTTTTCAAATAAATAATAATAATAATAATAATAATAATAATAATAATAATAATAATAACTATTATATTATTATTATTATTATTATTATTATTATTATTTATAATAGTTATTATTATTATTATTATTATTATTATTATTATTATTATTATTATTATTATCTGCGCATCGGTTTGCAGCACTTTCGGTATTTGGTGGTCATCGTGTCAGTTAAAAATAAAGATAGAAAATGACGATTGTGAACAGACTCCTTGTTAAACAGTTACATGTTAAACAGGGAAATAATCCGGAGTTTGACACAGCTGCGGTGTGTAACCAGAGCCTTTCAGTAACAGACGTCATGTTGCCAAACAATTCGGTTGGCATAGAAACCGAGAAGCCCAACCGAATTGTTTGGCTGCAAACAGTTAGCTATGAAGCTAAACCACTAAGTGTGAAGAGAAACGGTAAGGGTTTCTTACAATAGTTATATAAAAAAACAAGGTTGTTCATTTGCTAAACAAAGCATCTTGCTTGCTGAACAGTGGTTTCCCATTCCAGACTTTGGCTGGAATAGTTTAGGTTAGTCTAATTTTGTTTAAGCTACTGTTGCTAACTAGCTGCTCGGCTAGCAAAGTATGTCTTTCATCGTAACTGACACAGTTAAAAAGAAATGACTCCTTTTCTCATTTTCTCAGTTGGTTTCTGAAATGCATACCTCAGCGGGAGTTGTTAAGTCCATGGAGGATGTAAAGAGAAAGTACAAAGTCCTACCCCCAATCCCAACTGCGCCAGCTGTGAGTGACTCCAGTCTGCCAGCACACAGGAGAGAAGTGCGGAGGAAACTTCTGCGGCACAGAAGAAGCAAACTGCAGCAGCGGGAGCTACACAAAATCATGTAAGGGGGTTGCATTTGCCATTGTGTCTCCTGTCTCTAATGCTAACGATCCCGTTTAGAAATGCTGTGCCTTTCTATGGCCTCCTCTAGGGCCTCTGGGGCACTGCGAGCCTACAAACAGGCCAAGGATGCAGCCTCAGTACCTCCTTCATGCCCTGAACCTGAGCTTCCCTCAACGGTGCTGTATCTGTGGTGTTGAATTCAAAGCTATTGAATGCTGATATCATATAATTGAATTCAATGCTTTTTAACAGAATATGTAACATTTTTTAACAGGGGATTAGTGAAGAAAGGAAACAACAAGTAAGTTCTGTATGTACTTTGAGAGAGCTTGTATCAGGTTAGAACTCCTTCATTACAATTCACTCTACTCCTCATGCTGTTCGCTGTAGATGAACTACATGTTCCTGAAACAGTGTGTTGAAAAAACGCCCATCGTGCCCATTCAGCAGCACTGGATGGACAACATAGTGACCCGTGTTTCACCTCAGCTCCGCCAGGGACAAGAGAAGCTGCTGGAGGATCTGAGCCAGGAAGTCCGGGAGAACTTCCATAGTTGTATGGTCGAGCACAGAGGTTAGCTTACTGTCAGACTTGCTTACAATTCTTTCTCATACTCATAGACGTTTTTTCTTAGAGGGTTTATTATGTCTTGGCTTGATGAAATCACACACTAGACAACACCAGACTCTAGATGTTAGGTTAAACCTGCAGGATGGATCCTAATCTGATTCTAATTTTATATGTACATTTACATTTACATTTATTCATTTGGCTGACGCTTTTATCCAAAGCGACTTCCAGGTTCAGGAAACAATCAA
>JBBIGC010155822.1:0-17406 GCA_037576955.1 Lepidarchus adonis
GTTGATAAGCTGAATAGTTGGACCAAGTGTGTGGGGGCCAATGAAAAATAATCATATGGGTAGGGCAGTGTGCCTCCAAGACCAGGAAATTATGGGAAATACTCTACAGCTCTTCTAGAGTTTTACATACTGGAGCAAAATATTTCATGCTTATCAATAATTAAAATGGACAGAATTGTGTTGTAAAGGATGTATACTTATTACTCCTAAATCAATAAAAGTTCTCATCAGAAAGAAATGGAAGTCCACAAACCTGTTTGTCATTTTTCTGAGGTTTTTCCTGAAGTTCTACAGATGTTGAACTGTTCTACTGACACACATGTTCTTCATGCTCAGCCATCTCTCCAGGTTCACAGAATTCCCACCAAAAGGCTGTTCAACTTCTCGTGCCACCCAGTCTTTCCGGCTTTGCAGCCTGTGTCTGAAATGTCTTCTAGTTTTGTGCTGCAGAATCACCATCTCCATGCTTATCTCACCATCATTCAACAACAGGAGAACCACAATGGCATGACATTTGGGACAATAACTTGATTCTGATGGACTGAAGAGCCAAAGGAATAAAAAAATGCTTTCTCTCAAGTCACATTCCTGGTAGTTTTAGTTTTACTGGTTGTATGTGTGTTTTTCTTTATATATTGTTTGTTATATAAAGGTTGATTGCTGTTATTTTTTGTGGGGTGTACTATTAATTTTTGTGTCGCGTAATAAATTATTTAACCCAAACCAACATCAAATCTGCTCTCCTTGTTTTCTGCACTTTTCATGACAATAATACATGTGCATGTTGACAGATGGATTCTTCACTGCTCATTACTCGCAGTGACCCTAATCCCAGTGAACAACCAACCAGTGTTCATCTGCCGCCTTTTAAAATGGGTTTCATACAAAACAATAGAATACAAAACAATCTGGAGCAGTTTGATCATTTCCCTGCTCAAACACACCTGGTGCAAATCACCTGTCAGTTCCCACGTGTGTTTGAGGATGGAAATGACCTCCAGGACCACAGTTTGACCCCCCTGCTCAACTATAGCATCTTGAATTACAACCATGCTCTCCAATCCTTAATCCGCTTCCCATGACAACCACCACCCCCAAGAATTCATAATCCACGGGCATCCTTTTTATTCCAATGTTCCGTTTGATTTTTAGAACGACGATTGGCTAAGAGTGCAAAACCTCGCCCAATAACTTCCCGGTTTCTCGCATCACACGTAATTTATTGGCTATGTAATAAAGACACGCGGGCGTGGTTCACAATCGCTGCGCGCGAGTGGCTTGGGCATCCACCAATCAACGTGTAGCTATTATAATTGTCACCCGCTCATTGGTTCTGGTCCAACGCCGAGGGCGGGCCTTATGCACAGCCGTGCCGTGTGTGTGTAATGATAATCGGCAAATGGCGGATGGAAGCGGACCGCTTTAACTTTACACCACAATAACAATCCGCGTATTCAGCGAGTGCAGTATGGATTTCTCCTTCAACTAGGACGAGTCCGTTTTGTTCGACCACACGTCTGGTCGTGCAGCACCAGAACCAAACGACAACCAGGTATAGTGTTTAAATGTGTTGTAACCCTTGTTATTTTTTGCGTCCTGCGTTTTTGGTGTTTATTCGGACTGTGTTCGCGGTGAGGACGCTGGTATCGGACTGTGTTCGCGGTGAGGACGCTGATATCGGACTGTGTTCGCGGTGAGGACGCTGATATCGGACTGTGTTTATTAGTCGACCGTTAGCACTGCGCTACTTCTGTTTAACTCCTCTTTAGCTTTGTTGACTCGACCGACTAGCTAGCTAGCTTGCTAACAGGTGAACCGTCCACTGTGCACATTTTATTAGCTTTTTAAAAGTCGACGTGTTAAAGTCTCTTTCCTTTTCACAAACAATGCAGAGCGTGGAAAGAAGAACCGGAGCATCTTCAAGTCTGACCACTTTTCCCCTCCTCAGCTCTTTTCCAGTAGCTAGCTAACTAGCATTAGACTGAGAGTTTACATCGCTCTGGGAACAGAAAGCGTCAAGTCTCCGAGAAATGGTCAGCGAGGGCTGTTTCTAGTGAAATATGTTCCCGGGAAGTAGCAGGTGGCGACAGTTATGCTGATTTGAGCTTCAATTAAGCTAACTGGCTAACACAAGTTCATGGTTAAAGAGAGATCACTCAGAAAGCAGAACCTGTTCTGCTCTGGTGAAGTTAAACAGGAAAAACAACCGCGAGACTTCATTCATTGTCACTTCAATTCATTGCTCTGTGAATGTTAAATAGCGTGTTCTGTTATGTGAAGTGGATACAGCTAACTTGCATCCTCGACATACGACGGTTCGTAGTTACGTCGCTAGCGCCTATGTAGATTTTACCAGGTTAAGCGGCTGGTGATCTGGGGTAGAAATAACTTGGAACTAACATCGCCAAAGCTGTGGAGAAACCTCACTATTTTAAACAGCCCTGTGATGAACGTGGAGTGCTTCACATTTCTGGGGATCAAAATCTACTGAGGTTTGGAGTGGGATGCCAGTACCAACCTCATCCTCAAAAAGAGGATGGTCAGGTCTGCCCCAGGAGCTGCTGTGTCAGTTCTGCAATGCAGGCATCAAATCTGTCCCATGTGCCTCCATCATGGTCTGGGTTGAAGCTGCCACGAAACAGGACCTGAATAGACTGCAGGAGGCAGAGAAAATCATTGCTACCCCCTGCCCCCCTCCTCCAGAACCAGGAAGGAACAGGAAAGATCATCCCAGACTTCTCACACCCTGGTGATGTTCTTCCAGATCCTTCCCTCAGGAAAACGCTACAGGTCCTACAAATTCAGACACATGGGCAGGTCCTTCCCCCCCAGACCTTCACCCTCAACAATTAACAGTAGAGGCAAACCCTGCCTCTCAGTCAAACCCTGCCTCTCAGACCCCACTTCAGTGCTGAGTGGCAGCTCACTCAGGGTAACTCCCAGCTTCGCATGGATGCATGTCTTCCAAACCAGCAGCTCAAAGAACTCGTTTGTCCAGAGCAGTTTCTGCTTCAGTGTTGTGCTGCTAACCCATGCTCTCAAAGCTAAAGAACTACAACTCCTAGCATTCAACTCTCTCCACCCCTTTTCTGCCTGCATTACCCACCCATTCTCCACTCCACACACTACAGTGTGAAATTCATTGCTCCCAATGAAACATGAATCATCCCACAACACATACTTTGTCCCAAACCGCTAATGAAGCTAGCCATACTTGTGAATGAAATAAGTTGTTCATCTTTAATGTTTTATTTCTTTTAAGCTCAGCTGAATGATTTTCTAGTGTTTCAGAGACCAATCTGTGCTGTACACCTTCCTAACTCAGATTACTCAATGCCTCCTTTCTTCTTTTAGGCGATGGAGGAGACACAGCCCCGTTACAGCAAGCGCCTGGTAAGCCAACCGTGTAGTCATGGTTATTATAAGCTTTATTTTAGGGCTGCAGAAACTTATTACTCGACTTTTGGCTACGTCTGAGTAAGTGCAGAATAATGGCAAAATCAAGATCTGTTTGTGTGTTGCTGTGGATGTACAATGTAACACGGTTTTTAAAAGATCTAATGGAATTGTGGCCTAAAGTTTGAGTGTATGACTGAAACCCATCTGAATCCCTCAAGTGGTTTGTGATTAAGCACTGCAAAATGTTAACAAACACGGATTTCGGATTTTAGTTTATTTTCCATAATTTAAATATTGCAGCTTCCTGCCTGATTGGGTAAAAAATATTCAGGATTATTTGGAGTGTTTGTGCACTGACAAGTGTGTGTGTGTGTGTGTGTATATATAAATATATTTTGGGTAAAGTCAGAAATGACTGGCTAATTTAATATGCTCTCTCTTTAGCGAACAGGGACGCGACGACGCTATCAGGACGATGGCATCTCGGATGATGAGATTGAGGGGAAGCGGACATTTAACCTCGAAGAAAAACTTCAAAGTGATGATTTCAATTCAGACTTGGTCAAAATCATGGATGGAAAAGGTTGGGGTTAAATCTTTTTCATTGCTTCATCACGAACATGAAAGCCTATGGTAAACAAAACTGCATATTCACTCTGTGTTGCTTTCTTCAGACTTCACCTTCAAGTATATCCAACAGGAAGGGCTTCGGGACCCAATCATCTTTACGAAAACAGATGGCCTTGGCATTCAGTATGTCTCCTCACATCACCCTTGTGCTCCAATTTTAGCCCACAGACACTTGCAGACGTTTTTCATTTGCCCGTGTTCAAAATGGCATTCTGTGTAGTGCTGAGCAGAAAACGTTACTCCTCAGTTGTACACAGTACGATATTGGTGTGAAACAAGGTCCATGTGTCATACTCCAGGTAACAGACATGAGTAGACCACAGTTTGTATCAGGGGCTGAACCAATTATACCCAGCTCAACACCTCCCTCAGTTTACTTCATCTTCTTGTTGGTGCTTTTTCAGCTCTAATAGCAACATGTGTATATACACTGCTCACAACGTTAGGGATGTTCAGCTTTCGGGTGAAATTTCAGGATGAACCTAGACTGCACTATAACCTTCACATGTGAACTTATTGTGACCTTCCCTAAACTTTTCAATGCACATGTCCAACTGTTCAATGTTTCAGTACTTTTGTACTGTTTTCTAACAGCAAAATTCACTACAGGTGTTTGCTCCATGAATCAACCAATAATCTTCCTGGTTCAATCAGAATTAATATTTAAACAGTCCATCTGGAGACTGAGGAACCTCAAATGGAGCGGCTGCACTTTCTCCAGACCTGAATCCTATAGAAAACCTATAGTATCAGCTGAGTCGCCGTGTAGAGATTCGTAACTCTTCCCCAGAACCTGACTAGAGGTTTTTCTACACAAGCCATATAAACCATTAAAATTGCTTGGGGTTTTGTTTGCATGTTAAATCCACATGATTTCAAAAACACTTATGTTTTCTTACATTTGTTAGTATGTTGGTAGTATTTTATTAGTCCATATGTAATGAGCTGGTTTAGTATTTAGTCTGTGTCATGAGCTGGTGGAGTATTTATTGTATATTCTGTGCCCCATATAGGTCATTATTGAAAAAAAATATTATAAAAGCGCAAGGAGCAACGTTGAGTGAATGCTTTTCTTGTTTTTTGTTTTTTATCAGATGCATCGATTAATCCTGGAAAATAATTGACAGATTAATCGATTATTAAGTAATCTAAACCATATATATTATTAGTCTGTATGTAATAAGCTGGTTGAATCAAATGGCATCACTTCCCATGTTTTTATAAATGACCTACTGTGCGGTTGTTCAGCTGTGGTTAATTTTAAGAATCTGCACTGTTACAGCCATTGTCTTTAACTGAAGCAGTTTTGTTGGTTATGCTTTACTTACTACTGAACATGAATGGAATTTGCTTTGTACTTAGTTATTTGTCAAAACAAGATGAAGAGAATAATGTAGAATAGATGAGAAAAAGTAACTTATTATATCCAAGTAATTGATGATGTCATGGGTGTAATATGTATGATGTGCTCTCTTTCAGAATGCCTGATGCGGATTTCAGTGTGAGTGATGTGAATCTGTTTGTAGGTAATTTATTTTTCTATTATATTCTTCTATTAAGATTATTTGGTAATGTTTGTTGTAAATTATTTTATTTGCTAAATGTTATTGCTTTTTCTAAATAGTTCTTTTATCGAACTATATTTACTTAAAAAGTCTTAAATTCCAATTTACACTGCATTTTTAGGCAGTCGGAGGATGGTGGATGTGATGGATGTGAACACTCAAAAGGGAATTGAGATGTCAATGAGTCAGTGGAGACGTTACTATGAAACTCCAGCCTCAGAAAGGGAAAAACTTTATAATGTCATCAGTCTCGAGTTCAGTCACACAAAACTTGAGCATCTTGTTAAGAGACCTGCCTCGGTATGTATGCGGGGGTGCACAGACCACACACCACCACACACCCCACATACACAAGCACGTTCTTCTGTGGTGGATCAGTAGTTTGACGTGTGCTTTTCAGGTTGATGTGGTTGATTGGGTCGACAATATGTGGCCACGGCACCTGAAGGAGCGACAGCGAGACTCCACTAATGCCATCATAGACATGCAGTACCCCAAAGTACAGAAGTGAGTTACTGTCCCATGTCCACAATACCAGTTGGGTTTTTTTTTTTTTTTTTTTTTAATCATGATTTCTGATATTTGATGGCAGTAATAAAACAATAGGGTAGCTTTAATAAAGCAAATTCTAATCTGTGCTACAATGTTTCCTTAATTGGGTGTAACTGTATAAAATATTATATATTTTTCAATTTCCTTACAGGTACTGTCTTATGAGCGTGAAGGATTGCTTCACAGACTTCCACATAGACTTTGGCGGCACATCAGTTTGGTACCATGTTCTGAGGGGAGAGAAGGTGAGAATCCAACTCTGAAAAACTATTGTGCATTTTAGCCTCAAAAGGTTTTTTTCAATGATGTTTAAATAATTTTTTTAGATTTGATTGCGTATTGAGGTATATGGAGGGGAAATTAATGTTGCTAACTGACAATAGTACTGAACTCTGCTTTGCCTTGTGACTCTTGGATGAACTCTAGGTTTTCTGGCTGATTCCACCTACGCCGCAAAATCTTGAACTTTATGAGAACTGGGTGTTGTCAGGCAAACAGGGTGACATCTTTCTTGGAGACAAAGCTACTGCCTGCCAGCGCATTAAGCTAAAACAAGGTTACACTTTCATGATCCCTTCAGGTAGGTACAGACTAGAGGGGTCAAGTCGGGTTCGGACAAATATTTCACAATGGTTACTCCGGTGTGTGTTCGGTTCCGGTTCAATCACGTCAGCACAAAAACTTTTGATCATTTAAGTTATATAAGGCTACTACACAGTGAAGCCCCTAAAGGGTCTGTCTCGTGATGCAAGTATTTGTTAATAAAAAAAAATACAATACTTTTTATTGTTAATTAACAGTAGGGCATATGCTACGCTAGATCGTTTGCTTTCTTCCAGTATGTGGGGATTTGTTTCCGTAGCCATGACAACTTTTATTTAGTAGCTGAAGCATCATGGGAGCCATATGAAAGAAACTGTTATGGGGAGGGTTCGTACACTGCTCTGTCGGGTTTGGACAGAGACATATAAATGCAGGTCGGGTTCAGGTCAGGTTTGGTCACCGCACTGTTTGGTTCGGACAGAAAAAAGGGCCGATCAACACTACACACACAAACTAGTAGCCAATGCCTCGGAATGTAATCTGCGGCCTAATAGCTTTTATACAAGAAATTGCAGACTAGTGTTTATGTATTTTAAAATTTTTATTTTACTTTTAATTAAAAGTTTAAATATATTTAACTTATTGGACTTCTTTAGATTGTGAATATAAATTATATTCTCAATAACTGAGTGGTCCCTGTACGTCCTTATTTATATGTAGGTTGGATCCATGCAGTATACACTCCTGAGGACACTCTGGTGTTTGGTGGGAATTTTTTGCACAGTTTTAACATTCCAATGCAGCTGAACATCTACAACATCGAGGACCGCATACGGGTTGGTTTAAATATTCCATAGTGTTTGTTTATAGATATGTTTCATCATACTGTGTTTAAAGGAAAGGTATAATGAGCATTAGTTCATCATATTATTTGTATAGTCTCGTTAACTATTTTAAATAAGGAATATTGACAGTAAGAAACTGTTGCATGTTGCTACACAAGACTAGTAGTACTAGGATATGGTATCTGTACCTGTTGCATTAGGTTGAATGGGCTGTTGTGGGTAAACCCACTTTCATGGCATCCATAAAACACGATTTATTAATGTTTAAAAATTAAAATATTTTATTTAAAATTATTGTTTGCTCATTTTAATGAAAGTTACATGAATATCAGAATTTGTTTTATTCCACTGTTGGAATGGCCTGCTGATGTGGGATAAATTGATTGCAACCTCAAAACGATTTCATGATTTAACAATTATGCATCTGTTTATTTTGTGCTTTATGCATCAGGATATATTGTTTATTTATATCACAAGTGTTGTTGCCCCCCCTCCACCTTCTCTCTTTCTCAGGTCCCGTCTAAGTTTCGTTACCCATTCTATTACGAGATGTGTTGGTATGTTTTGGAGCGTTACCTCTACTGTCTGACCAACACCTCTCATTTAACCCCAGAGTTCCAAAAACACACTCTGGGTGTAGGTGAGTGTTGTGTAGATGTGCTTATGTTTGGTAAAGTTTCATATTGTGGGCACCTTGAAGGTGTGGTTCCCTGTGATTTGAGAATAGCTCTGCTTTCATAAACTCCAGGTACATTATGTACATATCTAATTTAAATGGTATACCCTACAATCTTGTGCAAAAGTTGGGACACCCTTTGAGAAATAAGATCTTGGTGGTTTTGTAATTTGAAAAAGTCTCTCTAGGACATGGAAAAAAATACGTAATATTTTCAGCATTAATGCATAGTTACTTTTTATGCAATAAATTGAACAAAAATTAAAGCTGTTATTATGGCACTGTGCAAAAGTTTGGATCCTCAAAGAGTTCCAAAGTCTCATTCTTTTTACAAGGTTTCAGACCATAATCAGCTCATCTGCAATTTCAAAGCTTTACAAATGCTCTTGACTCTTCAAACCTTGTGCACACACTTGTGGACACTCAACAACCATTGGTTCCTCTAAACAGCTGTGTAAGACTCCTGAAAATGAAAGTTATTGATGCCCACAATGCAGGAGAAGCTACTAGAAGATAGCAAAGCGTTGTCAACTTGCAGTTTCCACAGTGAGAAATGTATTGAAGACTAGGAAGTTCAGGAAGTATGTAACACAACCTCTACAGAAGCCTGATGTGTTTTGGAAGCAAGTGCTGTGGACTGATGAAGCTAAAATAGATTCTTTGGCCACAATCAGCATGTTTGGAGATAAAAGGAGCAGCATTTCATGAAAAGAACATCTTGCCAACCATTATTGGATCTATCATGCTTTGGGGTTGTGTTGCAGCCAGTGGCACAGGAAACATTGAACAGGTGGAGGGAAGAATGGATTCCACTAAATACCAGCAAATTCTGGAAGCAGACGTCACACCATCTGTAAAAAAAAAAAAAAAAATAATGCTGAAGCTGAAAAGAGGATGAGCACCACACACACTTAAATTAGCAGTTAATTCAATCAGCTGATAATTCTGACTGTACCTTTTATGCATTTAGATGTGATCTGAGCACTTTCAGAACATCCTCTTTGTATCTAACGTGCTGCATTCCCACCTATCTAAATCTAAAGGAAAATCTTGTTCCCACTACCTGAAATTGTGTGTTTGTTAAAATAATGATTTCAAGCAACATTATATAATACCATATCCATTCATGATTATATAATGGTGATTTATGTTGATACAGTACAGGTTGTAGTAATGTTTAAAGGTCATCACTCTTTGGCTCGGTTCTGATCTACAGCTTTAATTTGAATCTTCATGTATATGGATAAAAGAGAAAATATTTTATGAGGAAGTAAACTCTGATGAAAGGTTAGCTGAATTGTGACGCGTGAAATCGTGCCTTTTACTCAATCACCTGACCTGGTCTCCATCGTCTTTGCTCACAGGACTGAAGAAAGAAGACTACATCAATCCAAACAAACCTAATGGTCAAACAAGAGATGGAAAGAATGAGGAGGAGGAGGATGATGGTGGCAACAGTGACGACAATAATAACAGCATCAAAGAGGAAAGTAATGAAGAGGAAACTTCTCTTCCGGCCTCTTCAGGTATGAAAGTGCACCTCACTCCGTTTGAGCTGGAGGGCTTGTGGCAACTGCTCCACAAACTCGAGGGACTACCTGCTCACAAGAAGTGTGTTCCAGTGGGCATCAGAAATGCGCCAGCGCTTCTCTGCGACATCCGGGTATATTCACTTTCTAACATCTTTCTAATTTCTCTCCATCGTAATGCATGAAAATGGACCCGTTTATTACTTATAGAACATGTTTATGTATGTACAGAGAATAATGTAATTTACTGGGTTGTGATTATTGTAAAACAAGCTTTCTCTCCCTCTAAACATCCACAGGCCTTGCTAGAGAAACATGCCAATGATGACCCCAAGTTATCTTACACTGGAATACCCATCGTCACGTGGCCCAAACGGGTGAGGCCAAACTCTAGCATATTCTATATTGTCATTTAAATTCCACATTGAAACTTTGTCGCAAAGACCCTCATAACCCTGGGGAATTGAAGATGGTTTGACAAGAGGAGTGGACCAAAGAGAAGGAGGGGTTCTGCAACAAAGTGCTAATGTTATTAGTATGTGGTGTCTGAAATTTGTATGATCATGTTCGTTTTTTAAACATTTTTGTTTTAATACGGCGTGTAAAATAAGTATTGAATGTCACCAGTTTTCTAAGTAAATCTATTTCTAAAGCTGCAATTGACATGAAATTCTCACCAGATGTTGGTAACAACCATCAAGTACACACATCACATGCAAAGAAATGAGGAATAGCACATGGAAAATGTATTTAAGCTTCTGTCTTTACTTTCACCTTCCTTTCTTCATGTGTTCAACACTTTTCCATGTGTCATTTTATTACACACAATGTATGAACATCTATGGTTTGATTTCTCTGTGTGGATTGGATGGTTGTTACTGACATCTGGTGAGAATTATATCAACAGCAGCTTTAGAAATAGATTAGAAAATTAGTGATGTGTTCAATACGTATTTTACCCGAAGTACGTAACATTTTATGGTAAAATGTTAAACATTGACAAACTACATTATAAATACAGACTTGGCAGTAGTTTGTAGATGAAAACCCATGTTAAATATTAAAGTAGCTTTTGTGTGTGTGTGTGTGTGTGTGTTGTTGAAGGTATATTGTTGTGGACACACCCACGAATACAGTGTGTTCTTTTATCGTATCTGTCTGGTTGCAGCCCTCATGGTACAGGCCGCCCGTGACTCCACCTTCTCCAATTTACTGCCCAAGACCTTCAGGCACAAGCCCCGTGCTGGCTCCTGTCCCACGGCCAGTGAAGAGAGCATCCTCTATATCTGCTCTGCGACGCAGGCGCATGCGGTGCAAACGCTGTGCCGCCTGCCTCCGTACGGAGTGTGGAGACTGCACTTACTGTAGAGACATGAGGAAGTTTGGAGGACCTGGCAGACTCAAGAAAACCTGTGTCCTCAGACAGTGTCTGGCTGTAAGTACTCGTCTTTATACCTTCGCTTTGAGTCCTGCTGCAGTTACATTACTCTACCTTTGGCTAAAATAATGTGTGAGAGAAGCATACCCATACAATATTTTATATAGAATTTATTTTTAGCAACATCTGTCATTAATAACCCCCTTGTTTCTTTGACATATTGATTATATCTGATTCCCATCCCTAGTACATGTAACGTTGCTGATTTTGTTCTCCAGCCGGGACTGCCTCTGTCTGCTGTGTGCGCCATATGTGAGGAGGGGAACCAAGAGCCTGAAGGATCAGAGGCCACACAAACACTCATGGAATGTTCTGAATGTGCTCAGATCACACATCCAGAATGTATAAAGGTACGCATGCTTGCATGGACATTCACAATTGTGAATTGATTGAAATGCTAATTTAAGTGTGTGTTTTGTGGTGAAGGTGCCAGGGGAGGGTGTGATCAATAAAGATCTACCCAGTTGCTGGGAGTGTCCCAAATGTGTCCAGGAAAAGAACAGAGAGGTAGGGTATACCATTGAGTTCATTCACCCTAAAGATTTGTTTCAAAACCAAAAGCATCATTGCTCTAATCTCTCATATCTGCTCCTCTCTCCGCCCCAGTCTTCCAGCAGTAGCTCTGAAAAAGAGGGTGAATGCCACATGACCACCAGTTGTCCATCCTCTGGCCCACCTGCCAAGCGGGCCTACAGGGAGGGCATAGGGGTGAGTGGGCTGCGTTTCGGACGCAAGGGTCAACCACCACTCTCCCCCTCTTCTATTCCTCTGACCCGCTCCAGACGCCAACCCCCACCTTCACAGAGGCTCCTACTACAGCACCAACTTAGTCACAAGAGAGCCAGTGTGGTGGAGCTGCAGCACAGGAAGAGGGTACGTTTGTAGAAGGAGGGGGGTGTAGCTTTTCTCAGTGTTTGAAAACTAAAGTCACTTCTCATATAAAAACAGTGCTGTAAATGGAACCTGGCATAATTCTTGTCCAACCTTTAACAATTTAAGGAGCAGGTTTGCAGCAACTGTAACAATGTAATCTAGAATCAAAATACGGGTCAAATAAGTTTGACTAATTCAAATCTTTTGTCTGAATTTTGTCTTGTTCCCGTTATCACTAGATTAATTTTTGTTTTTCTTTTGAACTGCAGGTGAGATTCGAGAGGAACAAAATCCTCCGTTCGGTGAGACTTCTTTTGTGAACCTGCCTGTTTTTTAATTTTTTTATTATTATTTTTTTTTTTTTACCTATGTCAGTTATTCAGATTTCATTGTCCTCATCCGCTCAATGTTGATTTGCTCCCCCATTTTTTCCGCTTGCGTCTTGTCTTCACTCCCTCCTCCCCTCTCCCCTCTTTCTCTCAGACTTGTTCGCCTGTCTCTCTTTCTCCAAAGCTCCTGCGTCAGCGAACGTTGGAGAGAAGTGGCATGGTCCGGGCCGCACTTGGCAAGGGCATGTCCCCGGGCAGGGGGCTGCTAGCCTGCCGTGGAAGAGGGGTGCGTCTCCGAGGCGGAGGAAATAGCCGAACGCTGAGGGAGACGACGGTGAAGGAGGAAGGCAGGACAGACAGTGATGGGGAGGAAGAGGGGGAGAAGGAGGATAGGAGAGAGACAGCACGAGGAGACAAAGAGAACCGCCCCCAGAGATGTGCGGGACAGGCAAATGAAGAGGCGAACGGAGATGGGGAGCAGAACAGAGAACAGGAAACGGAGCAGAGCGAGGATGCAGAACACACCCAGACAGACGCTTCACCAACGCTGGGCGATGAGGTGAGAGGTCAGAGGTCCTGCGTAACTGTGACCCTGCAGCCTTCCAGGGGTAGACGGGATCCCAGCACCATCGTGCCCAAGCTGGAGGCCAACATGTCCCCTAGAAGCCTCCCACAAGGCCACAGAGACGGCACCTGGAACTCCCTGCTTCGTCCCCCAATCCGAAATGGAGTCCGCAGCCCTGAAACCCACCTTCATACACGGCGCTCTCACACACGCTCTGTAGCATCACACACACAAAGGACACACCTTCACTCTTCTCCACTGACCAGAAGCACTTCCAAACACTCCCACATGGGCCGGAGCTTTAGATGCAACTCCAGGGAGCCCCATCAAAGGGCAAAAAAGTTGCAACAAGACCGAGGGAGGCCTCAGACGGCTGCTTCTTCCAAACTGGTGGCGTCCCGGTCCCCGGAGCAGAATGGGGCGAGTGAATCCGGTTGGGAGAAGCTAGTCTGGGTGTCAGTCTTCCGCTACCTGACACGGGCTGAGCTTTGTGTTTGCATGGCTGTCTGCAAGAGCTGGAACAAGTGGTACGTCTGTGAAACATCATACCTTCTGTGAAAGGATACGTAGATTAACTGGGTTTCCATGGTGAATATGGATATTCTTATCTTGCACATGCCAATATCTCTAGATTGAATGGTTTTGTGTATTGCTGTTGTAACAGGGGGTGTGATAAGCGGTTGTGGACCCGGATCAGTTTGAGCAACTGCCAGTCCATCAGTCCACAGGCCCTTTCTGGCATCATCAAACGTCAACCAGTCACTCTGGACCTTTCAAAGGCCAACATATCCAAGAAACAGCTCACCTGGCTTATCAACCGTTTGCCTGGTACCTATACACTAAAATGTGAACTCAGTTTTCTCAGTATATTAGTTTCAATTCAAATGATTAATCTCTCTTCTATTCTTTTACTCCTAGCTTTGAAAGATCTAGTGTTGTCCGGGTGTAACTGGGAATCGGTCACTGCTCTGAGTTCTCCCAGTTGTCCATTGCTGCGTTCATTAGACCTACGCTGGGTAGATGGTGTTAAAGACGGCCAAATCCGAGAGCTCCTCAGCCCACCAGGTAAATAAATATAACTTTTTTCCCCTTAGGGAGACAAAACTAAATCACAGGTGTGTGTGTATGTATGTATGTGTATATACATTTTACATTACATTCATACATACGTATACAGGGCTTGACATTGGCACCCGCCCACCCGCCAAATGCGTGTTAAATTGGGCTGTGGCGGGTAATAAGTTCAGTCTCACTAGCCACTTTGGCGGGTAGTTTATTCATTCTTTGGTATGACAATATATTTTTGTTGTAGTTTTCTCTAAAGGCATCTGATATAATAAACGCATTGCAACGTAATATTACGCGCATAAAACTCCCACGAGCACCTTCACTGCTCCCCGGGCGCTGTTGATAACTGCCCGCTGCTGCACGTGTTAAATATGAATTTTGCTTTCTGAAAGAAATGTCATGAAATATTGAACTTTTTCATAATATTCAATTTTTTTTTAGATGTAATTGTACACTGATTAGCCATAACATTATGACCACCTGCCTTCTTGTAGCTAAAACGGCTTTGACTGTGGTGCCCGGTGTCCTGACTGCTTTCTATTAATAGCCAACATGGACTTTTGTGCAACTGGACCTCATATTTGGGATGGGACTACACAGCTTTCCCTTACTCAATAAGCCCTGGATGCCCATGACCCTGTTTCTGATTCACCAGTTCATAACTACATACATGCCGTTTTATAGATGCTGACATTTTGTACATTACCAGTTGTACAGCCATCATGAAAACATCCTGGTCAGAGTGACCGAGATCTAATGCTCAACAATTTTTAAACAACTGTGTCCACTTCATCCACTAGTGTTTTTCCATTGTGTAAGTCCATGGTCAAGTGTTATGACTGATCAGTGTGTGTTTGTTCATTTAAGATTCATCTTGGTACTAAGGTTCTTTCAGGATGCCCTGTGTATTTATTTTTTTAAATCATAAGAACACTAATGTTAGATATGTATTAGTAAACATTTTCTACAACAATTGTCATTTTCTGGTTGGTCGCTTATCAATTTCCATGTAACTGAGTAGTGCTGGGGTGCCTGCCCAATACAGATTAGTGCTAATATGCACTTAATTCAATATTTCATTCTTATAGTGTTCTGTGGCTTAATTGATCACATTTGCAAATGGCTGAGCTCCATAATGGAGAAAAGGAACCAAATTTGTTGCAAGACAGTTTTTTAAAATGACATTTTTACATTTTACATGCATTTGTGTATTAGTATTGATTTTGTATTGAAATTTCTATTTCGCTGTGTTTCTGCAGGTAGTAATAATCGCTCTCAGTTGAGGAACCTGCAGTGTTTAAGACTGTGTGGTCTGAATGTTACAGAAGCTACTTTAAGACTAATCATCAGGCACATGCCCCAGCTGACGAGACTGGAGCTGTCGCACTGCCCTCTGACTGACAATGCCATCAACCTGCTCACTGCTGTGGGCTCCCCCACACGGAATACACTTACACACCTGACCCTCGCAGGTACCAGAACACCATCACACACTCGCCTTATATCCTTACAGAACGTCTGACTTCATTACTTGGACACAGTTGATTTGGTTTAATTGTTGAATACAAAACATTGTATATACAGATATTTATTAATGACTTTATTAACAAATTTAGTCAAGTGTGTGGATGTTAATGCATATGTTAAACATTCCATCTGGTCTCTTGTGGTATGGAATTAGCATGAGCACAATTACTCCAACTGTTCCAGGTGGCAGTATCTGAACACAGAAAATTATTAATTGCATATTTTTGCAAATAAAATATTATAGCTTGAAATATGAGCGCTTAAAACAGAAGTTTCTTTGAGAGGGTTCATGCAGTGCAGCTGTAACGAGGATAACTTGTGTAGCCAAGAGTAGTTATAACAGTTATTAAATTCAGATATTTTTGTCCTTAGTAAATGATAATTGAACACACTATGCTGCTGCACTGATTAGTACTGACTAATATTACATTTACATTTATTCATTTGGCTGACGCTTTTATCCAAAGCGACTTCCAGGTTCAGGAAACAATCAAGCATAAATTCAGACATGACAACACTGATGTGCGAGTTACAGGGAGTTCAATACAATCGTCTAAGGCATAGAAAACAGTGTAAGTGCTACAACAGTGCATATAAGTGCCACAACTTTTCCACCTGAAAGAGAATATTAGATTTTAAAAAGCACCCTTCATTATTCAAACATGTAACAATCATTTTTATTATTGAACAAGGAGCATTAAAATGATGCATATCTTAAGTGTTCTCTCCCCCAAGTATCATATTACAGTAGAAATTATGAATTGGTCAAAATTTTCTGTCAGATTTTTCTTACAAAACATAGCTGTGTCATCTATATGAAGTATATATTTTAGTTTTTTTTAAATGTGTATATTATGGTTTGGGTTTTTTTTATTTGATTTTCTCTCTCTCTCTCTCTCTCTCTCTCTCTCTCTCTCAGGGTGCAGTCACCTGACAGATCAGTGTCTGTCTTACTTGCAGCGTCTGTCCTGCCTCACGTTGCTCGACCTGCGTGGCTGTATAGGAGTCTCTCGCCAGGCCTGCGTCACTTTCATCTCCAAACTCTCAGTCAATGCTCTGTATTGCCTATCGGACGACAAGCTCATCCAGAGGATCTCGTAGAGCTCGGCGTTTTCTCAGACACTGCGTGTGCGGGGCAGATAGTGTTGGGCTGTTAATATGTATGTAATATGGGGGTGAGGTTGCTCTGTTTAACAGAGAGCTTTATTTCCAATATAGCGCAGAGGAGCTCGTGTAGAAATGGACTTGGCAAGTACCTCTTAATTGTAATTAAATATTTCTTTGTTTTGTGGACACACGAGTACTGCAATTGGCAATCACGTCGATTCTCAGGCCTGTAAAGCCGTGGGCTCTTCCAATAAGAGTTTAAGCAGGTGCTATTTCCCAACCCCCTTTTTTTTTTCTTTATTCCTGGGCAGGCCTGTCGTTTGCATGCCTCCTTTTCTTTTTTTCTTTTTTTTAAATAAACCTGTCCTGTCCGGCAGCTTTGGCACTCAGAACAAGCTTTATTGTGCCAAACATGTTTGCTTTGCCAAGAGAAGCTTTGTACTCCTTAGACTTTTTTTGTTAATCAAATAATTTATATTCTAATCTACATGGATACAGGAAGTGATGGGAAGAAACTAGAAAGGACAGAGAGAAAGAAATGAATAAATATCAAGAAGAGAATGGAAAGAATTAAAGAGGAGGACTGGGAGGACGGGCAGGAAGGCAAAGAAATCAAGTATATATTAAATGTAATGGAACATGAAGTGCGGCATCTGTCAAAGAATGATCAGATTAACGTACAGATATACAGGTCCTTCTCAAACAATTAGCATATTGTGATAAAGTTCATTATTTTCTGCAATGTACTGATAAACATTAG
>JBBIGC010155837.1:0-17404 GCA_037576955.1 Lepidarchus adonis
TGCTGGCCACTTTATTAGAAACACCTTGTCCTCCCACTTGCTGGCCACTTTATTAGAAACACCTTGTATTTGAACTTGCCGGCCACATTATTAGAAACACCTTGTCCTCCCTCATGCTGGCCACTTTATTAGAAACACCTTGTATTTGAACTTGCTGGCCACATTATTAGAAACACCTTGTATTTGAACTTGCTGGCCACATTACTGGTCCATTGGAGACAGATGTAAAGAGCCATAGTCCAATCAAATTGTGTGAATCGGGGGCAGACAATACCAGCGAAGAGTAAAGGTTCACTTGCTCAGATGAACCCATTGGTTGTATGTTGCCACCATTATACTTCTGTACAGTTCTCTAGGCCAAAAAAGACTATTTTAAATGCCTGTCTGATGCATGTCTGATCCCTGTTCGGTACCTGTCCAATGTCTGTTCAAGGTGCATGTCTGATGCCTGTCTGATAACTATTTGATGCTTGTCTGATGCCAATTGCACAGTTCTGAATTCTGAATAAACTCTGAGAGAAAGTATTTCCATTCGCTAATGATTTACAATTACATTCAATCTCAACATGCGGCCGCTGGACACTAGCTCTGCTGGACACCTCGTCTCTCTTTTCAAAAGTGTACAGACACATTCGTACATATGGATTGTGTGCAGTTTTGTGAGCACTTGGAAAGTGAACTCGCCTCCATTCTTTTTCTTTGTCTCTCTATAGTGGATTCCCGCTGAGCTGATGGTCAGGCCTTTGAGGTTCCTATTGAATTGATGTTCAAAGTCCTGCCTTGTATCTCGCTGAATAGAGGGCAGCTGATTTGCTGGGGAAAGAGGATGTTCTGCTTATTTCGCACAAAACATCACATCATGTTTGTCTCAGCCTCTTCCTGCGTTGCCCACACCAGGCTGAGCATGTCTGTAGGATGAGGATAAATGTATATAGTCATCATTACTGTCCTTGCTGTGGCTGTTGTTGGGGATGATGCATTTTCACTCAATAATTAAAGGAGCCATAACCAAAAGAAACTAATTTACATATAAACCAATCAGTCATTAAATCAACTGCCTAATATTGTGTAGGTCCCCCTCATGCCACCAAAACAGATCTGAACATGGAATTTCCATCCAGGCATCTGGACGCGGAGGTACATCTACTCATTGTTTTGTATTATTGTATTGTATTATTTTGAAAGATTTGTAGAAAGATCATTTTTGTATTTCAGTGTTGCTAGTTTTATACTGAAGAATTTATATGTAGACGGATGACTGACATTACTGTACTGCAGTACCTCCACCCTCCATTTGTTCAAACAAAAATGAAAAACTTTAGTTCATTTTATTTCTGTTAAATTGTGCTTTTTCCAACGTGTATTATACATTAGGATGTAATTTAATGTAGCAAAGGGCTGAACGTTTTAAGAGAGATGTCATGATTCGGTTCGCTGGATTGGGACAATCGCAAGTATGATTATAAAATAAAGGTGAAAATAATCAAATAAACAAATAAAACCAAATCACACAATAGGCACACCCTGCCTGTGTTAAAGACAAAAACAAGAATCCACACCAAGCTAAGAAAAAGACCCACATATATACTCAAGACAAATGACAAACACCTGAAAAGGGCGGAGACACAAATCAGACACAGCTGAACGGAAAACCCCACAAGCAAAGAACATAAAAAAAATGTTGACCTGACAAGAGACTGGACAGAGTTGCGTCAAGTGAGAACATCATCACTGATCTGTCTTTGCTTTGCGTTGCTTTTCAAACTATACATTGCTGCAGTAAACAGTTCATTTAAATTCAACCAATCATTTGGGGATGTCGTCTTTATGTACTGAATTATACTTTTAGTGAATGTGTTTTCATGTTCTTAGACAGGACGCCCCATTTAAACAATACTAGTTTCGTAAAATCTATGAAATACAATATGGCTTTTTTTGGTAAATAAAATTAGCAAAAATGTAGGATTGGACCCTTTAGATTGTATAGCAGCTCTACTTACTCTTTGAGTTTGTCAAGCTACTGACCGTGTTGCCCCGTTACTATTTTTACAGTGCTTTGGCGCGTGGCCTTTCTGTCTGGAATCACATTTGAACAGGAGAGAATTGACCCAGAATGCTCAGCCGTGGCCAAAGCACAAATAAGAGAAGCTGTTCTTGGCCGCAAGCAAACATTTCTCCATAAAGAAAATGGCAGAGCATGGGGGGCTTAGAGAGACGGGCTGTATAGAGTGGGAGCAGTGAGGAACGAGCGTTTCCTGTACAGCTGTCTCTACTGTCTGAGATTACTTCCAACCTCTCTAAAAATTAAAGCAAGATAACCCGCCGGCCCACAGTACCGATCCACCTGCTCAGACCTCCGCTTTGGGGGCGGAGAGAAGAAGGAAATGAACGACTATACTCAGATTTATAGCCCTGTTCACCACACCTGCAATTACACAACGTCGTCATGGCAAAACAACACATCCCCCGACCAATCAATTGGCCAGAACATCAAACATCACGTATGTCTCTCATTGAAAAAATAAATGGCGTCTTTGAAAGTCATCTCAGTCAAAACTGAGCAGCTGCTCAAGCACTGGTCCAACCATCAAGAGATAAGCTTGATCTCCACGTCTCAGAATCTGGGAGACCACAATTGGCTTTGCTCTCTCAGGGTGGCCCTCCCTCTCCCCCAATCACAGCGATGCTAGCCAGTGCAGGCAGAATTAGCTTTTCCTCCAGACGCATCCAATCGCATTGTATTAGCAGCAGTTACATCACATGTCTGAGAGGAAGAACATGCTATAGCCTACACCAGGGCTCTGGAGATCTACCACCATGGAAAGTTCATTTCCAACACACCTGGTTCTTCAGACAACGCTGATCAGACATCACCTGGATAAGGCATGTTAGATTAGGGTTGGACCTGAAGTCTGCAGGGTGGAGTTGACAAATCTGGTGCAGTTTTTCTCAGTGTAAGTAACATCTTGTTCCCATGTTCTCTCTGTCTAATCTTACTCTACACCATGCCTTGTATCAGCTGATGTCTTATGTCTATGGGTATTTGTTTCACTTACATGTTTCAAATCATCAAATAGCACAAAATGCAGTTAAATTATGATTGAACTTCTTAAGGGAAAAAGCTATGAAAACCTACTTGGTTCCTTGTGAAAAAGTAATTGCCCCCACCGGTCAATCATGAATTAACAACATTTTTTGGTTCAGTTTCACTATACTCGCCAAGGCCTGATTACTGCCAGACAAGTTCAATCAAGAAATCGCTCAAATAGAACATGTCTGATAAAGTGAAGTCATCTAAAAGTAGGAAACCACACCTAGATTTAAAGAAGCAAAGTCATTGACATCAGTCTGGAAATCAGACCGGGAGGGTGAAGACTGATACACGTTGTTCAAGTCAAGTGAAGCACCACTATCATTGTAAAGGCCCAGTGGTTAGGGCCTTGCCCTTGGGATTGGAAGATTGGAAGGTTGCAGTTTCTGGCCTTAGCTCAGACACCACAGAGGAACCCATGGTCCTTGGGTGCTGTTGATGGCTCTCCATGTGTTCTTCTGGTGCACTTTGTGTGATGAGGTGTGTTCACCATGATTAATCAACTTGGAGAAGACTGCTTACGATTGTCACATCAGCTAACAGCTGAGTAATGGGGGAGAGGGAGGACCATCTGACCCACGCAGAGAGTGGACTCTTGGACTCCCATCAATGGATTGCAACACCACTTGGGAGTCATCTTCCAATAATAGGATCAACAATCCCGTCCAGACCCCATAGTCTGTGTTTTTGGAGAAACTGAACTTGTCACTGTACAAAAAGAACATTTTTCACCATAACATGAACGCTGCCTGACACAATGCTTGGGCTGCCTTTTAAAACTGACTTCAAAGCTGCGAGATAGGGTTCAGATGAATGTTTTAAGCAGTGTAACAGTGGATGGAGCCTTGCACATGCAAAATTGAATAGCTCTTGAAATTCATCTGTTGGAAGCAGGAAAAATGGGTGAGCTTAAGGATCTGAGCCATTTTGACAAGAGCCAAACTATCACCAGACGACCTACTCAGAGCTTCTCCAAAATATCAGGTCTTTCACTGGTAGTAGAGTCATAAGCACACAAGGCTCACTGATGCTCTAATGTAACTGGTTCAAACCCCATGCAAGAAATGGTGCAGCACAACACACAGTGCAATACTTTTGGAGTTAAGCAGGCATTACTGCGTGAGTCACTAACTTTGATACGGCAATAAAACATGTGAGACGTAAAGCATGTCTCCTCTCATGCACAGGTGTATTTAAGCTCTTGGGGTAACGTTGTCTGGTCCATGTCACATAAGTGTCTATGATTGTTTCGCATTTAATAAATGAAAAAAGTGGCATTTACTTCCAGTCTAAAAACCTTACACAAAGGGTTCCTTAATGATTGGGACACTGAAGACACGTCCTTTCCACTTTTTGTTAAAGGCCTATTCTTCTCCACCACTTTTTGAACCATTGTAACATTCGTCCTCCAACACTTCCTTACCTCCATCACCAGCTAACAAATACGATCGCTGCCACCCAACTGGGTCAACAAATGCGATATTAATTTTTGTTTACCACAGTGGCAGTTTCCCATTTTCCTTTTTAAAGAGAAGGACACCAGGTCTTCCACGCCGCAGTTGCAGAAGGTCAGCGGTGTCGCCCCCCTCGTTCTGCAGCTCAGCGTGACCCTAAAACGAATTGAACAGTGTTTGTGTCCCAGGCATCTTGGCAAGGTCATGTAGTTTTCATGTACCAGGCTCTTGTTGGAGCTTGTTTTGAGGCCTTGGGTTAAATGGCACTAAGCGCTCGTGTTGCATGGTGTTTACAGCAGAACAAAATCCAAAGGGTATTTACCAAAGAAGCGCTGTACGCTGCCCCTCGGCAGAATTCAGCTGCAGCCCTTAATCACGCTCCATGGCTGTGAGAGCTACTCAGGCGCACTAATGATAACGTCTCAGATTAAGCCACAATTAAACACTGGCCTTAATGCACGAGAAGGAAGAGACAACAGCAATTATTCATTACCAAGCCTTGGAAATTCATCACGACAAACGCGTATTAGCATTAGCATATTCATTTAACAATTTTAAACTGTTCCATAAGGCGACCAGCCTTTATAGGCCGCCTATCCTGAGCGGGGGCTATATGCTCCTGTTTTTACAAATAAAAAAAAGGAAGAAGAGCAGACAGACAAGTGTCTTACATTGTGCTTGTATTGGCCAAATGAAGGGACTGGCTACTCGCTATAGCAGCTTCATATCACTCTTTGTCAGGGACCCTCTGTACATGGAACCACATTGCTCTGTTTATCTCATCCTGAAAACTTTGGACATTTCAGTCACACATTGACCACTGAAAATGTCAGTGGTGGACATTGTGTTTAGGATCCAAAAGTCCCAGCCCAGGCATCACTGATGTACCCTTACACTGCTGCTGGGGCACTGCTGATAGCTGCCCACTGCTCCACATGTGTAGGTGGGATGGGGTCAATGGTCACAGCCAGCTGTTACTGAGTGTAAGGTCAAAAGGTCTGAGTATACAGATCATTCTAGAAAATAAATCAGAGAAGTGTGCTCGGCCTCTTGAGCAGGAAGATGGTCTTCACACCTAAGAAAGGATAAGCCAAGGTCTGATTTCCTGAAGAATGGTAATGACAGCTGCATGTGTGGAACGTCCAGAAAGACATGTTGAATTGCAGGGTGGTCACAGGGTCAAATTTGCTTTTGGAAATGTGAGAATGTGGCCCAAAATGATCAGAGCTGGTCTAGGCCAGAGATCATCAGATCCAGGCCTCAAATCCAGTTCTTCTGTGCTGGATTTTGTAATAACTGGTGATGGTTAAGGTCTGGAGTTGAAGACTTCTAATGTAGGGTAAAATAATTTTGGATATGGCTCCAGCTAATCCAGGGTTGGGTTGTAATCCTCCAGCTGCCTGGATTCAGTAGTTCACTCATACCAGCAGTTGATGTTGCTATTAAAATGACCATTAAAATGACACGCCCTTTAAAAACAAAGTGCAGAAGATGGAAAAAGACCATGTAAATGCTATCACCAGCCAAGACTGGAATATATGGCTTTGGGAACCATTTGGTCATACATCGGAAAAGAGGCCAAACTGAGCTAAACAGATTGTCCCTTGGATTAGCATGAATGGTGTAAATCATAGACCATCTGGAAGTCCCTCCAAAGAAAATCTGCAGAGGATATATCAATATTAGGCTGGATTTCATGTGATGCCTTTCCAAACAAGCGTAATTAAATACGTAGAGTCCAGCGACTGAGGTCAGTTATGTGGAACAATGTGGAGTGAGTTGCTACAGCCGCCTACAGGCCTCCTGTCCTGTTAAGGTTAAGGTAAGACCTGTGGGCCGGGAGGCCTTGCGTGGCTGCTGTCCGAACCAGGAACTATGAAAACAGCCGCAGGGTTATTTCACTCAAATGAGTCCCAGTGAAAGCAGCTCGAACCCCCAGAGACCATTTTCATGTAATTACCGGCGCCTGCAGAGATCCACGTTTTCTCACGTGGCACATGATATGTAAATCATCCCATGTTGGCGATTGTAATTGTGTCCCAGTCAGATATTGCCTCTAGTAAAACCTTCCTGTGCTGCTAATGTGTATCAGCGTCGCCTGTAAAACGAGGCTAATGTGTGAAAATGTATGCAGCAGAAAAAAACCATATTCCATTAACTGCGCCACAAGCATGCGCAAGAGTCCGTTTATTTCACTCTCTCCAGCAGCTGTGAGAAGTTTTCACATAAGATGACAAATATAAACCGCTTCTTCCGCATGCAGCATGCAGACAGCGAGAGGCCAGCGCTGCCGTAAACACTGTCAGTTCATTTTTGCCACATTTATGAAATTTGTGGCGGCATAATAAGCAGCAGAGTTTGTTTTTCCTTGCGGGTATTGCCTTCTGCTCTCAACAGTGATCCTTCCAGGTGGACGATGGACTGTTTTCACATTTTGCTGCAACATGTAAGGATGCCAGGATGCCAGGGCGGATTGGTTACTAAATTGCCCATAGGTGAGAGTGTGTGAGTGCATGGTTGTCAGTCTCTGTGTTGCCCTGCGATGGGTTGGCCTCCTGTCTAAGATGTACCCTGCCCTGGCCCATAGTCGGCTGGGTTCGGCTCCAGCTTCCCCCACGACCCGGAATGGATTTAGAAACAATCAGAAACGAAACAACATGCTCAGTGTTGAACTTTGTTCCACATTTTGGAGAGATATCCCAGGTTAGATCCCTCATGCCCCACAATAGCCTGTCAATCGTTGGACATTTTACTACACAAACAGAGAATTGCTATACAATATTTAAAAAAAATAAAAGCTTCTGAGCATAGTCCGCAGGGATAAACAGAAGGGAATCTCTCCCCTCCCCCATCCAGAAAAAATATTATTTCTATGTAAAATATATGATTGTTCATGATTAACAGCAGTTCCCCTTTTGAAAATATCTCGGTCCATACATAATCGCAAAAAACGGTCTCAATGGTTGTGAAAATCCAAAGCAGCAGGCAGCGATATAACCCTAAACCGTACGTTAACCAATCAGAAGCCTTGGCGGGGATAAGTGATTTCTGTTTCTGTTAAGTGAACAAAAATCAAAAGCTCACTCTGACCCCGTGTCCTTCATAATGGAGGGACAGTAAGGCCTCGTCCACACAGGCATCTGAACCAAGACGTTTGTGGAGTCAGATGAGCTCGAATTGAACGGAAACCAAGTTCCTACTTGTTGGAGTGAATCAGAGTCCACGCCGGCTTTCAGGACTTACGTATGGTTGGCTGCGCATTCAGATGGCTTTAAGAAAATGCAGTGTTACTTCTATGCCAGATGTAAGGGGACCTTCCAAAATTTTAACTTTGGTCTCATCAATCCATAGAGTATTTTCCCAAAGTCTTGAAGATCATCAATATGTTTTCTGGCAAAATTGAGACAAGCCTAAATGTTCTTTATGCTCAGCTGAGGTTTTCATCTTGGCACTCTACCAAGCAGGCCACTTTTGCCCATTCTCTTTCTTATGGTGGAGTCATGAAAACTGACCTTAAAGCTTTAGAAATGACTTTATAACCTTTTCCAGACTCATAGATCTCAAAAACTTTCTTTCTAATTTGTCCCTAAAGACTTTTGGATGTTGGCATGATGTCTAGCTTTTGAGGATCTTTTGGTCTATTTCACTTCACAGGCAGGTTTTATTAAAGTGATTTCTTGTTTGAGAACAGGTGTGGCAATAATCAGGCCTGGGTGTGGCTAGAAATATAGAACTCAGGTGTGATGAACAACTGTTATGTTTTATGCAATCAATTTGACACACAGAGCCAACACACAACATTACAGTCTGTACTGACTCATTACTGCCCCCACAGGTCAACACACATCATTACAATCTGGATTGACTCATTACTGCCCCCACAGGTCAACACAAAACATTATAGTCTGGACTGACTCATTACTGCCCCCACAGGTCAACACACAACATTACAGTCTGGACTGCCGCATTACTGCCCCTATAGGTAAACACACAACATTATAGTCTGGACTGCCTCATTACTGCCCCTATAGGTAAATACACAACATTACAGTCTGGACTGCCGCATTACTGCCCCTATAGGTAAACACACAACATTACAGTCTGGACTGCCTCATTACTGCCCCTATAGGTAAACACACAACATTATAGTCTGGACTGCCTCATTACTGCCCCTATAGGTAAACACACAACATTATAGTCTGGGTTGCAGTTCTATAATCAACAGGTCTGCGTTCATGATCTTTAAATAAATGGGTGGTGCTTCACATGACTTGGAGGAAGCACATGCTCACCTTCACCCTCCTTTTGTGGGTGGTAACACTTGATGGGGGAGTCTTTGCTAGTGACTTAACTGGGCAGAAAAATCATGAAAAAATGATGAAACATTTGCTTTCAACACCCCAGGTGCACATGGCTAGTGGCTGCAGCACATGTCATATACACCAGCTAGAGCGGACAGTGACCATTTAAATAGGTTTCTGTTGCACTTCACAGTCGCTCAAGACCTTTATTCTAGGTCTTTTCAAAATGCACATATAAAAAGTGCACAAAAAGTGAATAATAGTATCAGAAAATGTTTTTCATGCAATAGCTTTCTGTGAGGAAGCTTTTTAGAGGTGTTTAAAAATGTTCGACATCTGATTCCTATCACCACCTGCATTGGTAGGGTTCTCTTGGCTCATCTTGAATGACTTTCAATATCAAAGCCTGTGAGGAACCAGTTGCTAAGGCCATGATCCTCTGTGTGTATCTGGAGTGACAATGAATGAAGGCAGCTGCTTCCTCGCTGTATGACTGACATCACCCCACAGTTCAAAGAAACACCTCCTTCTTGCACTTCGGCACGTAGAGGACAAGCTCTTTCCTTTCACCCGCTGAGGAACCTTGTATCTGAGGTCATTTCGCTCCTCACATGCCAACAACAGTGCTCTTGCAAGACCAACAGTGTGAGAAATGTAAAATCTAACCTTCTTCCATGATCAAAACATCTGTTTTTCTCACAAGAGAACATCAACGCTGGCCTCATTAATGTCATAATGTTGTTGATCGTTACCCTGCCTGCTCGTACGCTACTCCAGCACTCCACCGTCAGACAAGAGCCAATTTCACCATGTGCTTGAGCATCTTCCTTATGAAAGGGCACTGGATCTGCACTGCTCTGATTTATTTATCACTTTTATATTAGACTAAAATGTATCTCGGGGCATCCCCCGGGTCTCATCCGATGGTAGATTCAGAAGGATTTCTCATTACTAATGCATTTTTAATGATAAGCTGCTTAAAGTAGGAATGGTGGGTGTAGGCTTAATCGCCTGCAGGCCTGAACCTCTCCAGCTCATAGCATGCAGCCCTAATGGGTAGCATCATGGCTACCTGACGTAGTTACAAACACATACAAAAACTATTTCAGCAGTACACTTTTCCCCCTACATTTCGTCTAGAAATACAGGTCCAATGAAAATGCCAAGAATGACAATGGCAGGCAAGTTCCCTAAGAGTATGAGGAGGAAACACTGACAGGAACCAAGACTCAAAAGTTAAACCCATGAAGAGCACATGAAGGTGCCATCTAGCAACTTTTCTAGTTTGGAATTAAACCATCCATCCATTTTCTAAACCACTTCATCCATTTCAGGGCAGGGAAGCTGGACCCAAAAAATTGCTTATGGGTTATGCAGAGCTGCCAGTCAACCTAAACCACAAGCCTTTAGACTGTGGGAGGAAACTGGAGCATCCGGAGGAAGCCCACACATAGATGGGGAGAGCTTGTACACTCCACACAGAAAAGCAATTTTGGCCGAGCTGGGGATCAAACCTATGAGGTGAGAACGCTCTAAGAACGGCAGATAGAACCACAGAGAAAACTAGACTCAAAAAAAGAACGCTTTAAGAACACAAGGATGAACCATTCTGAGGGACCTAGTCTCAAAAGAACTCTCTTACCCCTTTTCACTGCACTGGAGCCGGTGCTGGTTCCAGTTCTTGGATGGTGCTGAAGTTGGGAACCAGCAGGACTCGGCTCGCATTTCCCCTCAGTACCTTATCAGAGCCCACTTCACAAAATGGTGGACGCATCTTACGTTTTCACGTTTTCAGCACATTTTGCCGATGAAAGAAATTGCTATCGACAATAATTACATGCAAGATGACAGATACAATTTTTAATAACTTCCACAGTTTATTTACAGTTTTTTAGTTTTTCCAGTCACAGACTAGCTTTAGCATAAATGCTAACAGTAGTGCTACTTTTATAGTCAAGTGTTTTTTTAAACAAGTTATTTTTAAGGGTTATTTGTAACATTGTAAAAAAAGATATGTACAGATATCCTACAATCACGAACAAAGTACCTAACTTCAGTCAAATGTCAAATGTTACTCCAATACAAGTGAAAGTCACACAGTCAAATTTTACTGAAATACTTGATTTTAAAAATACTTAAGTATTAAAAATACATATTTCACTGCATTGTTGATTTATTGCTACAACACTTACAATATCTAATGTAGTAAGACTTCAGTAAACATCATTTGTGTTGGAGTAGCTCCATTTTACATGTTATCATTAAGCTCTAAAGTTAGTAGACAAACCTAGCAGCGGACTGGGCGAGTAAATCCACAGAAAGTGATTTCACTGGCCACACTGCACACAGTAATGGTAATATTACTTATTGATATCTAAAAGCTCACACAACTTCATTGCAAACTTTGAGTTGTAGTTATTAAACCATTTACATACCTCAATATGCTTCCTTAGAAAAGACGGGGAGTTTTTTATGCTGACATGGCATTGGAACCAGTGCAGTGGACAAGGGGCATCTGAAAACATGAGGTAGAACCACTGAGAGGAACCTAGACTCAAAAAGACGAATTATCTGAGAACATGAGTTAAAACCATGGAGAGGGACCTGGACCTATAAGGAAAAACTTCCTAAAAGCATGAGGAAGAAATACTTGAAAGGTAATTACCAGGAAAGTAATTAGCTTTCGATTAACTTTAAAAGGGCAATCAATCCTCCTCCGGGTCCACAATGGATAGGGCAGTTAGCATTTAAGTAGAAAATGTTTACAAGGCACTGTGATCATACAGAATAAAGGTCTGGGAGATACAGTGGTAGCTTCTCTCAACGATCTGGAAGACTATTGATTCAGCCAGAATGTTAGATTGGAGCAACACATGGTTTACAGGAACCTCGTCATTCCTGAATACTCACTGATAATCTCCTGAGGAGGTTCTTTAGATCTGCTGAAAATGTTAATGATTATCATTGACCACGTTGTCTCTCTGGCTTAAAGAAATATCTGGTGTAAGTGTGTCAACGTGAAAATGTGGGCATTACTGTGTAGTAAGGTTGTCAGCAAGTTGACAGCGAGTTTGGCATTGCACTTGGCACATGGCATTGAGGATAAAACCATAGAGCACTGCCAGCACTGTAGGCATGATCACCACTGTCTCACCGATCTTCAGGTTGTGCTCGAGCACCTACACTGCTCTACAGCTCATGGGGTGAAGTATTTGGAAAGTGGGAGGGATAAGCAGGAAGAATAAAGTAATCTTATGCCAGGCACTTTGATGATGCTTGCATGTTTTTTTTTTTAATGTATTTATGTTTTTATGTATATATGTATTTATTTATTTTACATGCTTAAGTTAAATAGTGAAACATGCATCTCATCTAGATAAATCCTTAAGCATATAATTAATTAATTTATTTGCATATTTATTTAGCATTTGTATGTACTTAAGGTAAATATTCACATATGTAACTAATCTAGATAAATCTAGTGTAAAATAATTCAATACTTCATATATGTGTGTATGTATTTATGTATGTATGTATGTATATATTTATTTTTTTATTTTTATTTTTTACATTCTAATGGGAAAAACTTTCACATATGTAACTTATCTAGATAAATTGTTAAGTATATAATAATTAGATATTTTATTTATTTATTTATATATATTTTTACATACTTAAGACAAATATTCACATATGCAACTAATCTAGATAAATTGTTAAGTATATAACAATTCAATACTTTACCTATTTAATTATTTATTTATTTATATTTTTACATACTTATGGCAAATATTTACATACGCAACTGATATACTGATCTAGATAAATCATATAATTCATCATATAATATAAAGATATAATTAATAAATAAATTTAAATATTTTTTATTTATTTTATTTTATGTTTTTTACTTCATAGCCTTACCATGTATCAATTAATCTTAGCCTGTGATTGGCTGTAGATTCTAAACCAAACGCTGACACTTTCTGCAGTCAGCTCTTAATTGGTTCATGTACAGTATGTCTGAATAATCGAGCTCTCTCCCAGATGTTTTGGAGCAGCGACAGTAAGGACACTTAATGCCCAGTCTGCCATCATTAGAAGATCCCTAAGATTTTGAGGAACTCCTCTCACCAGGGGGAGTCAGTGAGCTAAAGTCATTAGGAGGCAGAGTATCGTGCTGTCTTGAGAGCAGTTGATTTTGTCATGTGTAGATCAAGGCCTGCATAACCAGCATCTTCTGCTAGAGGCCGAGGAAGAGCCAGGGGGATGGAAATAGGGAAGCAGTCAGAAGATCCATGCAGGAGATATAGAGAAAGCAAACACAGAGTCATTAAGTCAGTACAATTTCCATACAGCTCGAGTTGGAAATCCTCCAGCATTTCATTATTGCTCCATGACTGAATAGTAATGTGGTGCCCAGAGACTGTATAAAAATGTGTTTGCGACTGTACAATGTATCAAATGGAAATAATAATTCTCTGTTTTGGAAAGCATCTGCCAGTCCAAACAACATCAGAGGAGAATAGATAAGGAGAAAATTGAAAATCTTGGGAAATTCACGCTTGGGGAGAATGATTGAGGACATATAAATGTCAGAGCAAAGTTTGGGAGCATAATTTGGTCACTTGGTGGGCAGGATGACCCTTACCTCCTTACCTTACCTCCTCTCTCCCTCTCCATTACTTTGTGTGATGCTAGTCTGTTAGCATACTGTCACGGTCGTGCTCTTGTTGTGCTTTGCCGCGTGGGTTTGTTTTGTTGCCCTGTCTCCTCTAGTCTCATGTCTCGATTGTCACGTGCTCTGGTTTTGTTCTCACCCGCCAGGTTTTCATAGTTTATGTTTTTATATTTAAGTCCCTAGATTCTCAGTCAATGATTTCATGTTAGCATGTTAGCATGTTAGCATGTCTGCATCATCTCAGTAAAGCCTTCTGCATTTACTTCCATTCCAACGTTACACAAGGCTTGAGCTTGCGGTGGCACTTTAAGAACATCCCAGCCTTCACCCAGCAGAGTGTGACCAATGAGTCCTAATGAGTAAATTGGGTAACAATTAGAGGTGGGCATTAGCAAGGACTTCATGGTACAATACCTGGCATATTGCGATATATTGTGATATTCTATAAAGCGTACTGAATACACACGTGAACAAAATTGCTGTTACAGAAAGAAAAACCCACAGTGGTCACTGAAATAACTTGAAATTGACAAAAGGAACAATACAGAACAATTTACTGAGAATTAACAATGGAAAATCAGACATTGCTTTTGAATCCAATAGAATTATTCTAAGAAACAAATTAATGAAACTGGCCTGGATGTAAAAACAGAGCCGCTCTCACTCAAACATGATTCTTAACCAAAGAAAACAAATCGAGTTTTTGATCTAGAAATTATATAGTATATAAAAATAAATATTGTGATATACTGCTGTATTGATTGCTTCAGAAAAAAAGAACTTAAGCTTGGTTGCGAAAAATGAACAGGTCACCAATTTTTACTACTAAGATGTGATTGATTCATGCAAAACAACCTTTTCTTTGCAGATGAGATGAAATCTATTAACGCGCCAACAAATGAAAATGTCTTCAAGTCCTTTCCCCCTCTCCAATTACTCAATGTGAAACTCTGATGATCTTAAAAGCTACTATTTATGAAGTGCTTCACTTAGGCTAATCAGAACTCTGCGCTTAACCTCCGGTTCCTTTTTCCTTGTCATACTGTCAGAAAGATGAAACAAATGATTTAGATCCTTTGCCGGTAATTACCAAGGCGCCATCAAAGCACGCAAGACGTTTCATATCTTTGCCTTTGAAGGCCTCATCATTAACAGGCAGGGGAATAGACAAGGGTGAGATGGAAAACAAGGTGGGTTTATTATGCAGCACCATCTTTTAAGGCCCGAGAGGTAAAACAACTCTCATTCAAAATAATCTTATCCTGAACTCTCCCTCATTAACATTGATCGCTGAGGCTTAGGTGTAAATGGCAAGTCTCCGGTAGCAAAAGCTCTATTACAATTACATACCAATTTCCCCTGTACTAAACAGAAATGAAGTGCCCCAAGAAGTTGGTGGAGAGAACATAGCAATACTGCTGATCGCTGTAAGAAATACCCTCATTGTAGAGAAGTAATTGTGGTTCATACTCACTTTCCTCTTTCTCCAAAGCTCTTGTACAGTTTTTCCAGTTTCTGTCCATTTAATGAGCTCCAACCTCACTTTTAGCTCCATCATATAGGTGAGTATTTACATACTGTACATTCCCTATTACTGCGAACCCTCTACATTATTCCTAATTGGCGAGTTTCAGAGCTTTATAGACATGGTTAGTTGAGCATCTCCAAAACAGCAGATCTTGTGGAGTATTCCAGGTGTGTACCAAAAATGACCAGAGATAGGACAATGTGTGAATTGGCAACAGGGTCATAGGCCTCCAAGGTTCATTGATGCATGTGGGGAGTGGGGGCTAGGCCTCCTGGAATGACCTCAAACAGCTCCTTAAATATCACCCCATCTAGTACATGGAAAAATGTGCAAATTCCCATAAAATATCACAGATTTACCTAATATTGGAAAAAAGAATATTATTTCTGAGTGCAAAAATTATTTATTGCTGGAAGTAAAAAATTATTTCATTTATAACATTTATAACATTAATTTATTAACATTTATAGGAACTCATGTGTTAATTAACTAAATCATTAATAACTAATTAATAACTTATTATATCATATAATGTCCAATAATGTTTGAGTAATTATTGCTTACTACTCAGTTCCTATCCACTATTCATTTATTAAAATAAAATAAAATAAAATAAAATAAAATAAAATAAAATAAAATAAAATAAAATAAAATAAAATAAAATAAAATACATTTTGTAACTCTGGCTGTATGTCTGTCTCTGTGCGCAGTAATGAGTAATGTAACACATTGACCCCAAAGATGGAAGGAGGTTAATGTGGAGCTGGATTTGGGTTGAGAGAAGTTTAGGGGAGTATTTACAGACACATATTGACTTGTAGTGTTTGTTTGCACCGACAGGCTCTAGATCCAGTTTTACACTAAAGAAGCAAAATTTAAACTCCCTCCCATCTGTGGTCGAGGGAAAAAAATTTGTTTTGTTTTTTTTCATGGAACAATTACTTTTTTATGATGGCCTGGAGGCTTAAGAGAAAGGATCTTCGGTTTGTTAGTTTCTTGTAGCAACAGATGGGTTATGGTCTTTCACTGTAGAAGATGAGATCTAGGCAGGGAGGGCGTGATAAATCTTTTAAGAAGTAAACGTTGGGATTTTGATGAGAACATTTTTGCACAAAAGAGAGAATCTAGGGTTTTTAGAACAGAAGCAAAAGCGAATGAAAAACTTTGGACCAGCAGGGGAATTTTATGGGATGGGCTGCTAACAAGCACTGTATGATATTTTATGAACATATTCCAATAAGTCAGTTTCAGACAAAAGCAAGGCTTTGGATGTGGCCTAGATGAGCCATTATTGTTGCCAATTTGGCAGAGCCTCAACTTTATACCCAGACTGGTAGGATATGCAGCAATGATAGTCAGGCCTGCATGAAAAAGTGCTTTTCTCAGGTCTGAGTCCAAGAAAACCAAAGATTCCTCGGTTTGGAAAGCCTCTGAGGCATCAGAAACACTCACTCTTCAGAACAGACTAAATATAAAACCAGGTGCTTAAATGCTAACACGGCCATTTTAGCTAAATGCCCTGTAGCTCCAACTTGCTGGTGTACAGTTAAAGGCTATAGCCCATCTGCTGGCTCACAGTTGGTGTTAGTCATTCCCCAGCCCTTCATCACTGACCACAGAGCTGCTCTTGGCGGAATCTGTTTGGGCAGAGGACTCAGCCACACCGATCAACAACACCTGTATATATATATAATGGTTCATTGTAGAGAAATGTGTAGAAATTTATAATGGTGGTGAATGGAACCAGGAGTCACAATAAATAAATAAATATAGCATTTTTATTTACTATCCAAACGTGCCACGGAACATACACATCTCTACTGAACTATACATAAGATTTACAATAAAAAATAATAGTTAATCTGAAAAAATTCTGTTTTTCTTGAGGACTATCCTTTTAATGAACACCCTGCCCCTAAAAACGTAATATACACAACAAAGTCTCAGTCGTCGGCAGTGAATTCCCAATTATTTCAGCTGTCTGCGAGGAAGCTGTGACGTGCATTAAACTCTTAAGACATCTGGTTCCATTCACCACCACTCTAATACACAGTGTAAACTCTGGCGCATTCGTCCACACACTCACTCAGGCATTGGTGTTTAAGTCCATCCAGCTTGGCCAGTCTGTCATTACGCCGACCAGTACTGCTAAGAGACTTGGGGTGATCATCAATGACCAGCTGACCTTCAAGGACCACATTGCAGCTACATCAACATCCTGCAGATTCACCCTGTACAACATTCGCAAGATCAGACCTTATCTTCCAGAATCCTCCACTCAGCTCCTGGTCCAGGCAATGGTTCTCTCTCGTCTGGACTACTGCAACTCACTGCTGACCGGTCTACCTG
>JBBIGC010155922.1:0-17382 GCA_037576955.1 Lepidarchus adonis
TTTCTCTTTTTTAACATTTGCTTTATTTATTTATTGTGTGTGATTTTTGCTGCTGTAACGTGTGAAATTTCCCACTTTTGGGACAATAAAGGATTATCTTATCTTATCTTATCTTATCTTATCTTAAAATGCAACCTGGATACTGCAACCCTTTTTTTGAGTAAAGTGACCTCTTTTAAGTGTGTGGTGGACAAAGAAGAGGCAGAGGCAGGCTTTTATTCCTGGTTGGGGAAAAGAACAACATTTTTGTTGGTGACATTACTAATTGGAGGTTGTGCAAGGATACATATACCATATTAGAAATGAATGTATTCTGATTTTGTAAAACTATATGAGAATTTGGGAATAAATTGGGATAAGGACTCAAGCAAAGACATATTTGATAATGAAAATGGTGATTATTTTAGTTTCAGAGATCTAAACGTTAGCCAGAGTAAGACATATATCCAAAATATTAACAACAATATTTTATCAGGACATCGTAGAGATATCTCAATGCTAATAGCAGTTAGAAGACTCCCAGTTCGCAAGGTTCTCAAATAGAGTTGCTATGTCAAAACTCCTAATAGAATGTTCCAGATCTGAACAGGTTTTTTTGGGGGAATTTTTGACAAAGAATTAACAAAAAAAGAACATGACTACGCTTGGCTTGTTATATGTATTACCAAGAACAATTTGTGGAAAAGAAGAGGCAATATGTCAATTGATCATGTGCAAATACATAGTGAAGACGTTTTAAAAAAATAATGTGTGAAATAAAAAGACGAAAATTTCCCATGGACTCCCTAGGAGGTATCTTGGAAAAATCCTTTGTATAAACAAAATATGTAATATATGTAAATATGTCCTTGTGTGAAATATTTTTACTGTTTTTGTGGCAAAGCTTATTAAATAAATGAAAAAAAGAAAAAGAAAATAAAAAGAAAGTACAAAAAAATTTCCACTGCTGCTACAGTAGCAGATATCCCATCTCCAAAGGGCCTAAAAACTAAAACATTCAAATATATTAAAACAATAACACAAACATAACTGGTTGGTGATAAAAAGAAAATACATATAAAATATCAGCCATTAAAAATACAGTCACATCGACAGATAGAAAAGGAACAGACAAAAAGGGTTATTGGACCAATTCTCCCTGAAGTGCATTAATATATTTACAAATTACTTGGTGTGATCACTAGATGGGTCTTAAGTTACAGAATTGAATAAATATTTACTGGATTAAACATGGCTGCTAAGACACTCACCTCTCCTTCCCAGAGCAGTCATGCAAAGTAAAGAGGAGGTGACGTCAGGGGGCGCTATATACAGAGTGAGCTGCAAGAGGTCATGGGAAATGTAGTTTTAAAAAAAGAAAGCTCCACCAACCAGGTAATAACAAGAATATAAATTGAATTATGGGTAATTATACCAGTCGGTTACACATGGCATAAATGTACACACAATATGCAACCAAAAAGGTAGACAACTTTATAGAGGTGTTGAAAAGTGAAGATAATTCATTGAGGAAGGTTGTAAGCAAGAAAAAACTGGGACTATTTGAACACCTGCTATCACACAAGGTCACATTTCGGTGCATTTCGTGTGTTGGGGTGTGTTCACAAAGATGGTCACTTTCATTAGAAGGATTATTTCTCTTCCTCTACTCTATATTTTGTATTGAGTACATGTAGCTGAGTAAATGTAGTTACTGCTAACCTCCGAGCACCACCCAGTAGTCTACAGCTCCACCTGTTGTTGTTTGTTTTATTACAATATACATGCTAAATAAATGGTGCAAGATACACAGATTAGAAATTAAAATATGTTTAACCACCTTGTAAGTAAGTAAGTCTTTATTTATAGAGCACTTTTCTAAATACAGATCACAACGTGCTGCACTATGACAATAAAAAATTACAATAAGCAATAACACAAAAATAAAAATAAAAAGCCATATTAAAATGAAGAGTTTTTAGTTTTTAAAAGTGTCTACTAAGGTTGAAGCCCTCACACTCAAAGGAGAAGAATTCCAGAGACCTGGAGCTACTGCTGCAAAAGTCCTATCGCATTTAGTTTTTAACCTTGTACGAGGAAACATCACCCAAGGGACCTGCTCGGATCATGCAAGTGTAAAAGCTCTTTAATATATTCAAATACTTGATTATTCAGAGCCCCATAAATGAGGACAAGAACCTTAAACTGCATCCTAACTGATAGGGAGTCAATGGAGCTGAAAAAAGAGCAGAAAAAGTTGTTAGCAGTCAGGCAGCAACGTTCTGAACAGTCTGCAAGCTGATGGATGATTGGTTCAAGCAGGTAAACGATGAATTACAGTAATTTAAACATGAGGAACACCAATAAAATAAACAAACAAATAATGAGGGGAAGTATCAAACAGCTCCTCATAATTACTTACGGTGCACAAGCTCTTTTTATTTGTCATCAGTCTTAAAGAATTAAGATCTATGTTTAGGTCAATCAAGAATAAATTCATATTGAGCAGAAACACAGAGAACTTTGCCTTGTTTATATGAAACCATCAGAAGTACAAGATTTAAAATATAACATACTACTCAATTTTTATTTTCCCATTTTCTAATAATATCCTTAGCCTTCATTATTGTAGCATGGCCTGTTCAACTTGAAATAAACTTTTCTAGGTCTCCCCAAAACACAGATGTAGATGAGCAACTACAAAATAAATGTAGAACACTCTCTGGATTAGTTTTACAAAATGTACATTTCTTGTGTATGTCACTAAACCTAAAGATTCTTATATTATAGTCATTGCCAAAAGTTATAAAAATGGCATAAATACTGTTGTTGTTTTTTTTTACAAAGATTGCTGCTTAAGTGTTTTTAGATTTTTTTTTGTCAGTTGTTTCTTTGTATTAATAATGCTAATAATAATTACAAGCATTTCATAAGTTTCAAAGGCTTTTATTGACAATTACATGAAGTTTATTCAAAGTGTGAATACTTGCAGTGTTGGCTCTTCTTTTTCAAGACCTCTGCAATTCATCCTGGCATGCTGTCAATCAACTTCTGGGCCAAATCCTGACTGTTGGTAACCCATTCTTTCATCAGTGCTTGGAGTTTGAATTTGAGGGTTTTGCAATGCACGTGTTGCCGTTCAGGCAAAACATAGGAAGAACAATGATTTCAAGCATCACCATCCTTTTAAAGCATCCAGTCTGCTTTTCTAACTCAATCAGCATAACAGAATGATCTCAAGCCTTTTTTTAAAATTATCCCTTATAGTCCTGAATGTGGGAAATTTATTCTCTGCATTTAACCCATCGCATGTTCACACATGGAGCAGTGAGCTGCCGTCAACAGAGGCGCCCGGGGAGCAGTGAAGTGGGGACAGTAGCTTGCTCAAGGGTTCCTCAGTGGTGGCCAGGCTGGGACTTGAACCTGCAACCTTCTGATCCCAGTCCTAACCACTAGGCCTCCACTGCCCTAAAATTCAACTAGCAATAATCACTTCTCGGATTAACCTCATAGGCTATGATACTGCCATTGCGCAAAGCCTTTTGCTCATCAACACTCTCATCTGTGTTCACAAGAAGATTATTGAAATGATCTCAGCAGGTTCTTTCGTGGCAGGGCTGAAATGCAGTGTAAATTGTTTTTTTTAATTAATGTCATTTTCATGGCAAAGAAGGACTTTCATCTGATAACTCTTCATAACATTCTGAAGTACCATATACATATCTTCTATTAGTGGCTCTTCTCTTATTGACCACCATTTCCAATAAACACCAGGTTTGAAAAGATGTTGCAACAAGTAGAAGCCGGTCTCTAATATTGGCCAGTCTGTAGTAAACACCGATCTGTAATGACCCATGGCATTTCCCGTACACTAATCCTCTTTTCATACCACCTGCAGTGAATCATACAGTCAGTACCTTTTCATATCAAAATTGTTTTGTCTTCTATGCTATTGAGGAAGGGAGAAAGTCTAAATGAAATTTCTTTGTACATTTTGCCCTTTCATCTCCACGTCAATCATAACTCACAGGGTGATGTAGTGTGAGCGATAGGAAGGAAATAGTTATTTGATTTAGCATTTAAACTCCGTGCAGTAACACTGTCTCAGAGGCGAATAATAGCCGGTCTCCAGCTACAGCCGGTCTCTTTTAAACGCCAGGCTGTCCGAATAATTTTTTGAATAAACGGCAGCAATTGGAAGATATAGGGTATATTTCCAAATTGCAAATTGCAATAATGAAAACTGAAGCAGCAAACTTTGTGCAAAACCAATATTTTTGTCATTCTCAACGGATAAACATTCTGTAAGATCTTGAAGTGCAGTTACAGCTCCACCTGTGGCCCCAGCCAGGTGAGCGCCATGACGTCACGATGACGCGCAGAAACTCAGGTGGGAAAGTTTCCTTCTACAGCTGAGCCGCGCAGATCAGCAGCCCGTTTACTGCGACAGCAAAACAAGAAGATGGGGAAACTCGATGCTTTTGAAATCATTCTGAACGAGAATAAGGCAGTTTATAGCCCAGGAGAGTCGATCTCCGGCTCGGTGAAGATCGCCACTGCCCAGCCCATCCAGTGCAAAGGTAAGAAAGAAAGTTGCTAATAACAACATGGAGGTTTCCTGGTACACAACTCGTCTGTGGGGTTTTTTAATCAGTAGAAACGAGGAAAGTCTATTTTAAACGACTTGTTACTCGTAAAAACATCTTAGAAACGAGGTGTTTAAACAGAATTGACCCATTTTATTTGTATTCCCTCTAGTCAGAGTGGCTTAGACATGGCGCAGATGAAGACGTCACGTGACTTTTCTGAGGCTAAAGCTAAGCTAAGGTAGACTAGCTGAAGTGGGCCTGCTTTAAAGAAGGAAACTTATAATAGAAAATACACTACGCTTCTTTCCTGAAGTATCTAGAGTAATTATTAACACCCACTTCCAGATAAAAACCCACACTACCAACACTGGAGTAAGTTACGTTACACCATGGTAAATTACTGTGTTTTTTCTCTTTAAACCTCTGTCACTTCATTTAACCTGTACATGAGGAAACCTAGGTTGAATATTGGGGGTGAAATGGCTTTGACCTGCATTGCTTTTCGTCTTTGTTTTCTGAATTTCTCAGCAGCCCTCATGCCACACTGAAACCGGTCTGGAAAGTTAATGTTTCACGGCATTGAACATGCCTCTGAGAATAATGAGCCTCTTAAAGCCTAGACCAACATCAGTACTATGCAAAAGTCTCAGGCAATTGTACACAATGATTGTCTTTCTGCCTGCAAAAGCAAGAAGGTACCGTTAGAATAAATGCAAACAGACAAAAAAGCAGATTAAAGAAGTCTAAATGAATTTTGTGTAAAAAAGTAGTTAATGTGTGTTGGGAACTGTTACAACAGTGCAGGTTCAGTGCCTCTAGCCATTACAAAGATGTGAAACACACTCCGCAGCAGCACTTGATTTAACTGCTGATTGAGCCCAAACCATGGTTGATGGTTCCTACAGATAATTCTGCACTTCCACTATGAGAACTCTGGAAATGGGAACCCAACACATTGACCAACATGTACTGTTCACTGTATTGATTCTAATGTGTGTGACCGTATGTTTAAACAGCTCCTTAAATATACATATACAGCTGGTAAAATAAGTATAGAACACGTCACCAATTTTCTATATTCTGTAAATATATTCCTGAAGGTGCTATCAACGTGGAATTCTCACCAGATGACAGTAACAACCATCCAATTCACAAACACAAAGCAATTAAACCATAGACATCCATACATTAAGTAATCTAAAATAAAATGGAATGGCACAGGAAAAAGTATTGAACACATAGAGAAAGAAAGGTGCCATGACACCTGCTGAAATCTATCAGAAACCGATCCTGGCACTTGGCGCAAATTAATATCAGCAGCTGATGGCTATAAAAAGATGTCTCATTACTAAGGAATTTTAAATTAATTTTATTTGTAAAACCAAAAAACTCACAACCTTAACATACTAATGGCATTGGTTCCAGAAAAATCTCTAAACTACTGAAGGTTGCAGTGAGCACTGTTGGGGCCATAATCCAGAAGTGGACAGAACTTAATTTTACTGTAAACCAGCCACAACCAGGTTCTTCCCGCAATATTTCAGACAGAGGAGTGAAAAGAATGATCAGAAGAGTATTCCAAGAGCCAAGGAGCACTTGTGGAGATCTTCAGAAAGACCTGGAATTTCATGTCAGTAGCACCTTTAGAAATATATTTATTTAGAAAATGGTGACATGTTCAACAACAATTTAATTGCTAACATTTCTAACTTGCTGATATCATGCCACAATGCAAGAACTATGCTGCAAAATTTAAGCTCTAGGTCAATGCCGTGTGTGTGTGTGTGTGTGATAAATGGTTTAATTCTAAGAAAAAAGAGGGTGAAAAATGATCACGTGAAAAATGATTTAGGATTATTTTTGGCACATAAACAAAGATTGTCAACATTTAAGGAAAAATCAGGTTCTGTATAAACATAAAACATAAGTTATTGGCTCATTTAAAGATGCAGGAACTCATGGGGCACTTTCAACAGTATTCACCTGTTTTAAAGGTAACTTGGAATGTATAATTTCTGGTTATGAAATGCATTGCTCACATTAACTTTAATGTGGCTTTAAGCCAATCCTGAATGCTTCTCAAACCAGATCAGACTTGTTAACTCTATGAAAATCAGTTCTGCAGGGACAGCTGGCAGTGTGTGCTATTGTGCATTCAACCACCTCACCTTCCACAAATATAGCATCATGAATAGCGGGTGTGTACCTTATCTTTTGTGCAGTAACAAGGCCAACACTGAGAGATTCTGATTGTTTGCATTCTTCCACTGTTGCATAGTTATGAGCTTAACCCACATGCAGTAGCCGCTAGTTCCTAGCCACTAGGCTAACACTGTCCACTGTACCTGTGTATACTGTTGTTATTTAACTAGTTACAAACCAGGGGTAAAGCAAAAATACAATAATACCTTAGGAACTGTTCACGATACTGTACTGTTTTTAATATGATTATTTTGAATTGGAAATAATTTGTATAAATAATAATAATAATTTGGTGTAATTTGTAAAATAGTATTCCACTCTACAAATACAAATGTTGTTTATTCAGTGTTTCTCACATTGCAAATTAATTTATTAATGCTCTTTGCAATGAAACATGCAACTGATCAGTGTTTGAAAAAAGCCTTTTGTTATGTCATTAATCACAAAGGCTTTTTCTTTGTAATGGCTGCTGTATGTTGCCCATAGACAGTGTGTGCGAACGGTTGTCTGTCTTGTTGGATGGGTTGGCCTCCTGTCCAGGTTATATCCTGACTTGGCCCATTGACCGAGGAGATCGGCTCTAGCTTCCCCATGACACGAATTGAATCTGCAGTTTGGAAAATAAATACATTAAATACAATATTGCTCAGTTTATTCAAAACTATAGTCAGTGTAACTAAAATGAGCATTATATTAAATTACAAACTCTAAATGGAAATGTATGTAAATGATTGTGTTTCAGCCTGTTATATAGTTATATAGTTATATACCGAGATCTTCTGGATCTATAACAAATATTCAGCTGTAGTGCCACCTGTGTAGTCCAATTCAACCAAACCAGAGGAACCCCCAGCTGACCATCTGCAGGCTCAGGGCTGACGATATGTTGCAGGGGTAAGGAAAATATAATACATTTTATTCTTGCCGAATCATTCCTTTAGTAATGGAGAAAGTGACTGTAAAATGGTTTTGACTCGCACCTGTATGGAGAGAGTTTAGTTTCAATATTATCAAATGAATATCACACCATTCACGAATATATTTCTTGACTCAGAAACAAATGTAACAAGATTCACAAATATGATTCATGACTTACAAATAAATGTAACATTTACAAAAGCATTTGTCAACTCCACAAAAATGTTATGTAATGCACAAATGTCAGTGCAGTTATATTTATTCACAAACAGATAAACCTGCATTTACAAACCACTGTATATATTCGTGAAAACCGTGACATTTATTTGTGGATTTTTGAGACTTTCCCGACAGCGCTGGATGCACAAATGTTTATTCAAACGGTTCAATCATAAGTTTACAGCCAATCACATCAGCTGAAGTTGGAGAGCGGGATTTAATGTTGACTACATTTCGCTACATTCGCACATTGTAGTCTCTCTCTCTCTCTCTCGCAGGAATTAATTGTACGTTTGACCAGAGAGCGTTCACGTTTGATTCAGTCAACCCCACACGAAAATGGCTGCGAATGGCGGTTCATCAACTGGAAGTATAACTTGTTCAACTTTATAAAACTCCTTCATTCGTGATGGAACCTCACTTAATTTAAAGTATTTGAACATGTTTAGTTAACGTTTAGCAAACGTTAAGTGAGGTTCAATCACGAATGAAGGAGTTTTATAAAGTTGAACAAGTTATACTTATATAGTTGCACTGACATTTGTGCATCACATAACATTTTTGTGGAGTTGACAAATGCTTTTGTAAATGGTGTTACATTTATTTGTAAGTCATGAATTATCTTTGTGAATCTTGTTGCATTTGTTTCTGAGTCAAGAAATATATTCGTGAATGGTGTGATATTCATTTGATAATATTGAAACTAAACTCTCTCCATACATCTGGGGTCGTATTGGATTGTGTGAAAAATGTAATGTTTCACTCTAATACTTGGATCTGTGAATTTGAAGAGGGAATGTTAGAGGCTTGACTGTTTAATGTAAACATTTTGCTCCTTTGTGGCAGCTCTCAGGTGTTATTACGTAAGCTAGAAGTGAAAGATGATCAGGCGTTAGTGAGTGTTGATCTGGGGAGAACTGGTTTGTTGACATACCTGGTGAAATAGACCAGAATGAAGTGGAACAGCTTGAAACATGGAAGACTCAGGGTCATGGCTTAGCCAGTGCAGAAACAATGTGGCAAAAGTAGAACTGTGTAGAACTATCATATGCTTGATTTCTGGAATGTGAAGTCTTTCTGGGCGTAAAATTAATAAATACAAAAAATATTAGTTTAAAAAATGTAATTTTTTAACTAAATGACATGTCAGTTGGACAATAATCTATTGCCCCATCAATGCAGACAAGAGATCCCCATGTGATTAATTGTAAATATTCAGAATTTATGTTTGGAAACATCTGTGATTAAGGTGTTTAACAATTACTCCCTCAAAAATAATTTCAAAATATCATTGGAGCTTCTGAGATACCAGGTTGGTAGGATCATATGCATGGTTTACCTGGAGCATCTGCAAACCTACATAGATATGGATGAAAGAGTTTCAGTCTCAAGAATTTCAGTCCTATCAAAAGAACTAAACCATCTGCCCTGGAGGTGCTGCAAATGATTAGGAACTCATTTATGGAACAGCAAGACTAGGCCAGAACTGTCTGGACCATGGATCAACGGTAGGTCTGGTGCATGAAGAGCGCAGTCCCTCATATGGAGATTTGTCAATCTCAGATGTTCTACAACTTGAGAAAGTTCATCCTGTGGCAGTTTCACAGTTTACACAGTAAACACTGAAACTCTGTGTCAATGTGTTGGCTTCACCATTTCTAGTGTTACTTGTACTTGTAGTTGCCATCAAATCCCTTGTTTGGCCTCAATCAAACCTTCCTTCCATTTAAAGATGAAGTTTCACAAATGGCTGGAGGCCTGGAGAGGACATCTGGAACCAACCCTGTGGTCTTCAACCCAGCTCACATTTTAATGAGTTTTACAAATCTTTGCACAGATCAAACTCTTGATCCTTTTTACTGCTTTACTGTTGGCGTCAAGTCTCTTTCTGTAGCAAAAACACACGTTGAGATAAATTGCTTTACCCCATTGGTGTAGGACCTTTTGTCTGTCATCAAGGACAAAACATCATTGTCCGATTTGCGCTTCAAAATCTCTGAACCACCCAGACTCTGTGGAACCTAACACACATGATATTAACAGCTGGTTTGAGGGACAAAACGCCCATTAGATCTAAATAGTATAAAACACCTGAAGACCATCAGATTTTCAATGCTAATTGAAACCACACCTTCTCTTTTGGAGATCCCCCTCTAAGATAATCTCTCTTATACTTTTTGGTAATTTCTCTCTCTCTCTTAAATAAAACCTTTGAAAATTAGTTTGGTGTCCTGACCTCACTTTAAAATCAAATGGAACCATCTTCCTGTCCAGTTGCGAACTGTACAGAACCAGGGCTCTTTTAACGCAAAATTGAAGACTTTTATTCAGGAAAGCATATAATTGTTGATATGTAGTTTTATCAATCTATTGTGTTTTACCTATTGTATTGCTGTTTTTATCAATCTATTGTGTTTTACCCATTTAATTGTTATCTTATGCTGTTTTAATGTAAGCACTTTGAGATTTGCTAATAAAGTGTGTTATAAATAAAATGTATTATTATTATTAATATGCTCTGTAGCTGTGGTCATGTGATCACTCGCCATTTTCTTCTTTCTCAACCATTAATGTTTTGTGGTCATTGTAAACTTTAAATAATAAACAGTTGAAAATGAGTCTCTCTGAAACCGATATAAGCAGCTCACTGAGGACAGTTATGTTTTTGTCCCTTATACATTTTTATGAAGTGAATTAGCTTCTTAGATCCGTCTGTTGTCTTTGTGCGTGTGTGTCACTTACCATCTGTTCTTCTATCATTTGCATTGAACGTGCAGAGATCAAGGTGAACTGCCAGGGCTACTGTGGTGTGGCGAACAAAGTGAACGACACATCCTGGGTAGAGGAAGAGCAGTACTTCAGCAGCTCGCTCTCCGTGGCAGATAAAGGTACTTACTATGGAACATTCATTATCACACTTTCCCTTTGAGAAATGTAATCTGATCATTGAAATTGCTATTGGTGCAACATTTTAAATTGCTTTAAAAAGTTTTTCTAGTTTATGTAGTCTTCCAGACTGAAACCCAGTGGCTTGCATGCACTACAATTCAATATAATTGATTGAGTAAAGAAACTTGATTTATTGCGACCTAAAAATTTAAATTGTGTGGCATCCATTGTTTCTATACTGGGGGTCCTCGACTTACAACATACTCAACTTACAAAGCTGCCCCAAACCCCGTTTTTTTAAATGTGTAATTAGTGAAAGTACCTTTTAATAAAACGCTCAAAATGCAATACGGAGTCTCAGGTGGGTGATTGTCTCCCTCTGGTGGACTGACCCAGGAATGGGCCCAGGGAAAAACACAGTAGACGCTTATGTAAGGGTTTCGACTTGCATCAAAACCCGACTTACAATGGGGTTCGTTCCTCATTGTGTGTTGTAAGTCGAGGACCCCCTGTAGTGTAGCCAGTGGTAAAATACTGATTACGTTGTCTGTCTAAAGTTCAAACCTTTAATTTGCTGGTCTTAATAGCCTCTTAACATTTTACTATCATTTTACTGTTGTTCTTAGTTTGACCCAGATTTGACTTATGAAAACAGTTAGTTAATTAAAATTGTTGACCAATACTGATGTTTTCTAATAAAAAAAATTATGTTTGAATATAGTAAAAGGAGGATTTGTATTAACATTGCTTCCTCACATAGAACATGGCAGCCTTTGGTAGGGAAAACTAACACAAGCAGTTTAAAAAAAATTAATGACCAAATAACCTGTGGTCCTTGGACATTGACCTGGGGCCTCTGATTTCTGATGATGGAATAGGAGTTTAGATTAGAGAGAGTAATTAACAGTGGGATAGTCACAACTCTGCAGATATTTAAAATAGACAGTTTTGTTTAATAAGTTTATGGTAAAGTTGTGTAACCCTATGCAAATTAGTTTTTTTTCCAGCATATCTTAACAAGCAATTTTCACCTTATTGCCTCACAGGGCCTACAGATAAGTCAACAAAAATCAATCACTCTTTGATATGTTGCAGAATGTATTCTTAGCTTATTCTTATTCAAGCTTTTAGTCCCTGAAGCAACAAAGCCATAACATTTCCATCACCATGCTGTACAGCTGGCATGAAGCTCTTCTCTTAAAAAGCTCTTTCATTGAATATCTTTCATTACTGTGGACAAACCATCTACCTTTTCTAGAGGCCTGGCTTTAGCCTTTATGTTTCTGTGGTAAACTGTGGTCTTATTGTAATGTTCTTTGTGGAGATGTGTCCTCATGTTTCTTTGCAGGCCAGATTAATCTCATTCTGACGGCAGATGTATGTTCTTTCACACCAACAATAGCAAGAGTTATCTGCCAATCCTGTGATTAAAGTCTGGGGTTTTGTGAACCACTTCCCTGCTCTTGAGATGAATGTTGGGCGCCAGTCCTGGACAGATCGGCAGTTCTTTGAAATATACACCAGTTGTAGATGATTATCCTTCCATTTAAATAATTTATTAATTTATTTTTTTACAGATTTTTTTAGTGCCTTTTTAAGGATTTAACTTCTAAATCTTGGCATGATGATGCCACACGCTTCAGTGCCATAAAGAACACCAGGTCATAGATGCCTGGTTTCAATAAGACTGGTTCCTTCTGCAGGAGGTTCTAATCAGTAGGACCTAGTCTGGATCATCTGGTTCTAGTTTTATGGACTTTGTGAAAACCATCAAAGGTTTTTTTGGCATCAGCAGCTATGGACCATGGTGCAACTTGTGCATATAACAAAGTGTTGATTGTGTGATGTGACAGACATGTAACATATACCAGTAAGTTGGGAGTGAAACATAGGTGTTTACTCACTTTTTCCATGAGGCTTATGTAAAGAAAATGTAAAGAAAAAGTCAAGTTTACGGGTCATTTGTTAGAGTATTATCACTTTATCTGTAGGCACTGTATCAAAGAGGGTGAAATGTTTCCTTGTTGAAATATATATAGAGAAATTAAACATATTTTATGGGATGTACTTATTTATTCACCTGTCTTACAGAACTTTTTTTTTATTTACTGCTGTTTACAGGAAATGCTGTATTCCCTGGAAGGTGGTGGGTTGTACCCACAGTTATGTGGTCTGTGTAGACATTGGCGTTTTATATGAAAGCCCCTTCTTTTAATGTCAAATATTTTCATAATCATATACGTGTGTCTGTGTTTCATTTTCCCAGGGACTCTGAAACAGGGTGAACACACTTTTTCTTTTAAGTTTCTTCTACCAGGTGAGATTACACAGTGATGACATCACCCATGCACATCTGATACTGAGTCAGTCAAAGTCTTTGTTGGTTTTGAAACACAGGGTTTGAACATTGTGCTGTGTTGGTTAAGAATCTGGTCTGACGTGTATGTGGTAGAGTTGGTCCAGTTCACAGATATGAGGATGACTTTAATAAAAATAATAGTTTTCTTTACTGTATAACTAGCTCTAAGGTCTGTTCTAATTAACCTTGGACAGCACCTCCGGTATTTTATTTCTTTTTTAAGCCTAAGAAAGTATTAAACACTTTAAAAATGAGTTGACCAAAATGTATTAGGTTATGCCCTGCCCACCTACACCAATATTACACAATAGGGGTGTGACAAAATATAGATATTTTGCTCACACTATACGATATCCGTGGCAATATCGAGATTTAAATTAATAATTGCTGCCAGCAATTTGACTCATCGACATATTACTTCTCTCCTCTGGGTGGCGCTGCTTGACTGAGTGCAGGAGACTTGGGTGGAAGCTGAAGAAGAACTTCCCAACAGATAGAAAGCAAACAAAACGCCACATTTACATATAAAGTCTGACTTTGGCTTTTAGAACATTGATGGAGCAGAGCGTGGCATGTTTCATGGGGAGCAATGCATTGTGGACTGTACAGTTGTGTTTTAACAGAGGGGAATCACTTTGTGACACAGGGCCATGTAGGTTTGGATTTTCTTTCTCCCTTAATAATACAATCCTTCAGTTAAACACATTTTGTGTTTACTTGTGCTGTCTAACACTATTTAAAATTGTTTGATGATCTGAAACATTTAAGTGTGACAAACATGGGCCTTGTTAATCTTTATGATTTTCTTATAGAAATTGTTGGTTGTTACGGTAAAAATATTCCGTTAAATAGATCATATAGGAGACACACACAGTGTGACATTTGAGAAGTGAAATGAAGTTTATAGGATTTACAGAAAGTTTGCAATAATTGGTTTAACAAAATTAGGCATTTGCATAAATTTGGGCACCACATAAAAAAAACTGAATATTTAGTAGATCCTCCAATTAGTCTGGATTGTGGTTGAAGGTGTTTTGGACCATTCTTCATTACAAAACATCTAGTTCATTTGGGTTTGATGTTTCCCGAGCATAGACAGCTCTTTAACTCACATCAGTAATATTCAGGTCTGGGGACGAGATGGTCATTTCAGAACGTTGCACTTGTGTTTAGGGTCATTGTCTTGTTGAAGGATCCAGCCCCGGTGCAGCTTCAGCTTTGACACCGATTCCTGGACATTGGTCTCCAGAATCTGTTGATATTGAGTGGAATCCATGTGTCCCTCAACTTTTAACAAGATTCCCAGTCCCTGCACTGGCCACACTTCTAAGTCTAAATAACTCAAATTTGATTTGTGAAAAATAATAAACTTGGAAAGTCATGGTGCCGCACCCTTATAAGCTAATTAACTCAAAACACCTGCAACGGTTTCCTGAGTCTTTAAATGGTCTCGGTCTGGTTCAGGAGGCTACACAATCATGGGGAAGACTGCTGACTGTCACTCCGAGGCATCTGAAATCCTCTTTTTGGGGTGTTCCTCTTCAAAGAACTTGATATGCAAAAAAATAAATATATTATAATAAATGCCTGAATGTGGTGAAGTAGTGTCAAGTTGTGAGGTTTATTTACTACTTTTCAATTTTTGAAGTGTGTAATGCCATAGTTCCTGGCCCCTTTAAACTATGCCATTTGGGATAAGACATCATGGTTCCCTCTGGCCTTGCTGGAAAAACTCATAGATTGCCTTCAGACTTGAAATGAATTTATTAAGTAAAGATATTAATTTGTGAAAATCTGTGTTTGATCACCGTTTCTTCGTTTCTTAGCGACAGCACCGACATCGTATGAAGGGTCATATGGAAGAATTATGTACAGAATTCGAGCCTTTATCGACACTCCTCGCTTTGCAAAAGACTACAAGACAGAGAGACCCTTCTACATGCTCAACAACATTAACCTCAATGAGTTGCCTGACATATATGTAAGTATTAGCAGATCTATCAGTAATGTATAAACACATACATACAGTGGGGCGCCACCAATTCTGCAAATTGTCCCACTTAAAAAGATGAGTCTGTAATGTTCATCATAGGTTCACTTCAACTGTGTGAGAGAATATTTTTAATTCAGAAAATCAAACTATGATTTTAAAAGAATTTATTTGTATAATTGTGCAGAAAATAAGTATTTGGTCAATAACAAAAGTTCCCCTCAATACTTTGTAATGTAACCTTTCCGTTTCCTGTAGGTCTTCACCAGGTTTGCACACACTGTAGCTGTTATTTTGGCCCAAAAGCATAATGTTTCCACCCCCATGCTTTACAGTGGGTATGGTGTTCTTGGGGTGTAACTCGGCATTCTTCCCCCTCCAAACACAGTGAGCAGCGTTTATCCCAAAGAGTTGCATTTTGGTCTCATCTGACCACATGACATTCTCCCAATCCTCCTCTGGATCATCCAGATGGTCTCTGGCAAACTTTAGACGGGTCTGGACATGTGCTGCTTAAGCAGGATTTTAATCCGTGATTACGTAGTGTGTTATTAATAGTAACCTTTGTTACTGTGGCCCCAGCTGTCTTCAGGTCATTCACCAGTTCCCCTGTGTAGTTCTGGGATGTTTCCTCACCGTTCAAGATCATTTGTATCCACAAGGTGAGATCTTGCAGGGATCCCCAGGTCGAGGTAGATTTTCAGTGATCTTTTAATTATTCTATTTTCTAATAATTGCTCCAACAGTTAATCTTCTCACCAAGCTGCTGCCTGTTGTAGATCTGAGTCCCAGTCTTGTGCAGGTGTACAGTATTTTCCCTGGTGTCGTTAGACAGCTCTCTGGTCTTGGCCATGGTGGAGGTTGGAGTCTGACTGTTTGAAAGTGTGGACAGGTGTCTTTTATACAAATAACAAGTTCAAACAGTTGCCATTAATACAGGTATTGAGTGGAGGATAGAAAATATTTTTAAAGAAGTCTGTGAGGGCCAGAATTCTTGCTTGTTTGTAGGTGCTGAATACTTATTTCTGCACCATTATACAAATAAAATCTTTAAAAAAAAATCACACAATGTCTCTCACAGTTGAAGTGAACATATGATGAACAACTTACAGAATCGTTGTGTACTTTTTTGCCCCACTGTACACTAATAAAATTGTTTTGAAATGTATGCTTTAAATTAGTGCTAATATTCTGACACTTAAAATGTGTTAGAAATAAAATATTAAAACATTAATTATTATTGCGAATATTTCCAATTCTTTGAGATAGTATTGATTAATTTGTGTCTCATATTGTACTGCATGTTTTATTTGTTTAAATACTAGAGATTCCATCAGTCGGAAAGAATTTCTTGTGTTTGCAAACGTTCTTGGCCAAATAAACTGATATTGTTTTATTATTATTGAGTGATTTGACATAAATCAAGTAATTATGACTATTAGATTTACTTGGTCAGATTGGTTGAACATGCGTTGTGTTTCACAGGAGCCAAACTCATCTTCTGTAACTAAGAATTTCTCGTACATGCTAATGAAGAATGGGACGGTTGTGCTGACGGCTAAAAGTGATCTGCGAGGTTATACTCCGGGTCAGGTCATCAAAGTGTTTGCTGAGATTGACAATCAATCAGGAAAATCCACAGGTCACGTGGTTGCAAGTCTAATGCAGGTAACATATGTATTTTACGTCTATTCCAAACGTTTGAGTTGCACAGCAATATAGGGGTCATGTCAGTACTGACTGATAATTACTTTCATTGACATTGGGCAGATGTTTTGCAGTAAACCAATATTTTAATTTACACAACATGACAAAAGTTGTAGTGTTTTTTTTTTTTACTGCAATTAAAAATGAATAGGCTGCAATTCGTAAATTTGCTACTTAAACAAACATTTATTTAATTGACAAATATACAAATTATCAGGTTTTATAGGTTTGGTGAAAAAATGTGATTTGTATTTTGGAAATATAAAAAATATTTTTTAATATCTACAATGCAAAATTTGATGCATTCCTCAGCATGCAGGTAAACTACAGGGAGTGCAGAATTATTAGGCAAGTTGTATTTTTGAGGAATAATTTTATTATTGAACAACAACTATGTTCTCAATGAACCCAAAAAACTCATTAATATCAAAGCTGAATATTTTTGCAAGTAGTTTTTAGGGGGATATCTGTGTGTGCAGGTGACTATTACTGTGCATAATTATTAGGCAACTTAACAAAAAACAAATATA
>JBBIGC010155942.1:7596-33879 GCA_037576955.1 Lepidarchus adonis
CTACACGCGCGGGTATGATGGTACACCATGTGATGCTACACGCGCGGGTATGATGGTACACCATGTGATGCTACACGCGCGGGTATGATGGTACACCATGTGATGCTACACGAGCGGGTATGATGGTACACCATGTGATGCTACACGCGCGGGTATGATGGTACACCATGTTATGCTACACGCGCGGGTATGAAGCTGAAGCAGTGGTATCGAACGCCAGTCCTGCCGGTGTCCAGCACAGTTTGATGATCTTCCAGCCGAGGCGTCGAGGCAGGTGTAGTGATTGTGTTCTAGGATGGTAAGTTCCAAACTGGGCTGGAAACCAGAGTGTGACACCCCTGAGTTAACTGGCTGATGAACAGTACATTTCATAACCCGTTCACTAAACCGGTTCTTTTGGTTCAGGGAATCTAGAGTTCAGCGATTGATTGGTTCATTCATCTTTTACTCCACCCAGTGTGTGATAGATTATGGTCTTTCTTCTTTGAATGGAAGATACTGGGACTACATCTTTGTATTGTGTACAGTAAATTGGGTTTTTGAGTCCAGATGTATCAATGTTTTGCAATGAACTTCCAGCGTCGTAATCGTGAATCATTGTAAGTCTAATGTGTTGTAAGTCGAGGTCCCCATTTAGTCTTTTTTTTTTTCTCAAAAAGACTAGTTTAGACTTAATTTTATTGTTTATGTGCATAACAATAGTTGTGGCCATTGTCTGGTTTTGGGCAAGTTCACACATTGAGAGCTAAAACCTCTAACTTCATTATGTAAAAGTTGAAGGAATGTCATACATCATGGTGATGTGATACTATCGCAAAAATTTGGGCCATGATATATTGTAATGACTTTTCTACTTGAAAGCAGAAAAAGCTTTATGTTTAAGACTGAACCATTTGGACGCAATTTAAATGAGATTATTTCTGTAAATTATTTTTTAATTTTAAATGTAACTTTTTTTTCTTTCAGACTTGTGTATGTAATGTGTCAGAGCACTAGTCCTCAGTGATTTTTATACCATTTATTCTTGTTCAACTCTCTCAATAAATCATCTCAAATCATCTCAAACCTGTGTGACAACTGAGGTAGAAATCTGGAACCAGCTTTTTTCTTCCAACCATTTTTGAAGGCGTCCACACTGCTCAGGCTTTTCTCCACTGATGTTTACTTCCATGTGTTTTACTCTTGGGCTGTTGTTTGTACAGGCAGAAGCACATGTGCTGACAGGGCTGTGATGGTTTTACACCGTCTGCTGCTGAGGAGCCCGAGACCTGCTCAGGCTTTGAAGATGTTTGATAGTAAACCAGCACGAGAGCTTTGCTTCCTCAGTGTTGGAGATGCCCTGTTAAATTCCCAGTCTGCTGTTGCTCTGTAAACGTCTCGTTTCTGTGCTGCTCTCGCCCGCTTTTCTCTCTGCGCCTCTTTCGCCCGCTTTTCTCTCTGCGCCTCTTTCGCCCGCTCTTCTCTCTCTGCCTGCATTGCTCTCGCCCTCTCTTCTCTCTCTCTCTGCCTGCACCGCTCTCGCCCTCTCTTCTCTCTCTCTCTGCCTGCACCGCTCTCGCCGGCTCTTCTCTCCCTCTCTCTCTCTGCCTGCACCGCTCTTGCCCGCTCTTCTCTCTCTCTCTCTCTCTGCCTGCACCGCTCTCGCCCGCTCTTCTCTCTCTCTCTCTGCCTGCACCGCTCTCGCCCGCTCTTCTCTCTCTCTCTGTCTGTCTTCCCTGTGCGTCGGGGAGGAATGCCGTGTTGGAGCAGCTGCAGTAGAATGCTGGGATACACCACCGTCTGTCAGTTTTACAGCCTACACTGCCCTGTGAAATACGGCCCAGTTTGATCCTTCTTTTCTCTCTCTCTCTCTCTCACACACACACACACACACACACACACACACACACACACACACACACACACACACACACACATTTAAGAACTTAAGCATTTTTTGTCTCCAGCAGATGTAACCCAGAGCAGTTCAGTCTCTGCCCTCTGGCTGTGAGGAATCCTCTTCTACAAAATCGCACAAAAGATTTGTTTTTGCGTAAAAGTGTTTATCGTTGTTGTCGAACTGGAATCTGTGTGTGTTGTGTAACTTGGTTTGACCTTTTGACCTTTGGAGTATAGTCCTAATTGGCGAGTACTGTTGTATGTAGGGCAGAAAGTTTTGGGGTAATTGTACCTTTTAATAGATAGTTTGCGATTTAAATGTGATTATTTATATAAATTAATTGTTTTTGCCAAAATATTTACATTTCTTGCAACTTGAGCACTAGATAACTGGTTCTCAGTCTCTGTGATTTATATTTAATTATATTTAATATATTTTCTGTCATGCATCAGGTGAATCCTGCATGTGATTGGGTGAGGAGAGGGGCAAGGGGCCGAGCTGGGTTTGGACCCTTTTCTGTTGCTGAAAGGGTAAAAATCTCGGGCTCATTGTGCAGATTAGATTCTGATTATGCCGGTGTGTGCGGTCATGGTCTTTGACTGAGGTCAGTGTCGCACACGTTCATTTACACTCGCGTTTGTGGTTTAATTGTATGATCCACAGGTACATTAACATAACATCAATATTATATAGATAAGCTAAGTATTCATTAATTACAGTGACACCTTGCGGGGGTGGGATATATTAGGCAGCAAATGAACAGTCAGTTCTTGAAGTTGTTGAGCTGGAAGCAGGAGTGAGGGATATGAGGGTCTTATTGTGATGGTTAGAGCAGCTCCAGAACAGCAGGGCTTGTGGAGTGTTCCAGGTCTGCAGTAGTTCGTACCGATCATGAGTCCTGGGCATCCAAGGCTCACTAAGGCATGTGGGGAGTGTGGTCTGATCCCATGTAGGAGCTCCAGATTTACAAAGTGTTAATACTCTGATGGAAAGGGGTAAGATCACGCAGTGCACCACAGTCAGAGCTGTTTCAGCTGCATGAGGGACCTGCTCAATAAAAGTCGCCTCTGTTTTTGTCTGCAGCTGGTCTGATGGGTGGAGACTTCTTGTGGGGAGGTTCTGTGCTCCCTGTGGGGTCTCAAACATCTCCCAGTCCAGTGAAATCGATGGACTGCATTTCTCTCGTCCTCTTTTTCTGTGTGCGTGCGTGTATGTGTTAATTCCTCATTTGCATATTCTAATGTGCTGACAGAGAAGCCTCCCCCAGGACTAAGAGTTGCGCCGGGCTGCTGCCTGATTGATGTTGGGATCAGACAAACTCTTGCTTTTGTGGGTCTTACTTGGACATTTCAGTCATTACAATTAAATTTGATTCTTAAGGAAAATATTCAGTGTTATTACAAATATTACCACAATTTATACTTGTGTGTGTGTGTGTGTGTGTGTGTGTGTGTGTGTGTTCTTAATTATATAAATAAAGTACTAAATTGATCATAGGGGAACATAACCAGCGTGACAACCTTTTATGTTTTATTTATTTATTTAGAAATTAGCTAAAACTTGTATTTTGGTCTACAAAGTGGTGCATAAATGATTGGATATTATATACAGGTAAATCTGAAAAAAAAAAAAATAATGAAAACATTTAATGTTTCCTTTCAGAAAGTGAAATCCATAGATTTATTACACATAGTGACACACATGTTACACATTACACATGTTGCATGGTTGGATTGTAACAAGGTTCCAAGTAGAGCTTCAACACGCTACAAGAAACAATGGTAGTGAGACAACTTTTTTTGAGCATCAATTTGACAACACTTAAACTGAAACAGATCACAGCTGATCAAAAGTTTAGGACCACACCTCCAAGAAAACCCTGTAAACCCCACAAAACAGAAATCAAAGTTCCAAACATGAACTCAGTAATTAAACCGTTATTGTTGATACTGTAGCATTGTCCTGTTGAAAAACCCAGTCGTTACCACCCAGACGAGGGGCCTGCAGTCGGCACCAGTAACGTCCTTAATTTGGGTCGAGGTTCATCCAGTGTCTTGACGGACAGACTTTTGAATTTTTTGAGGGGGTCTTTCACTTGACTGTTTTATTCCATAACCCTCAGGATCATTTAAGAAATTCCAAATGACTGTTTTACTGTGTCCCACCTCAGCAGTGATGAAGCGGAGAGAGACCTGCTTATGCAGTTCAACAACCTGGCCACCTTCAAAAAGAGAAGGTTTTTTTTGCCCTTGCCATCAGAACGTCATGACTCTGTGAACCTGATAGAAAATGGCAATGAATCCATATTGTTGCATAGCTTTGACTTTTTAAAGGCACATGGTCCTAAGATTTTGATCAGTTGTGAAAGTGTTGTCAATTAATTGCTGCTCAAAAAAAGTTTTGTCTCACTCCCATTTCTTCTTGTAGCATGTTGAAGCTCTACTTGGAACCTTGTTAAGATCCAACCATGCAACACATGATTTATTTTTACCATTTGTCAAAAATTGTCTTAAACTTTTCATCGGGACTGTATAATAATCACTGCTGTGAAAAATGTCCTACAGCAGCAGGTCTCACTGTGTTTTAGTTTGAGGTTTGGATAGTCCCTGTCCCAGTTCATAACTTTCAGGTTAGTTTCTCACCTGTTCTCTGGTCTGTTTCTTCTGCAGGGTGGTCAAGGAGGAGATCACGGATGATAACGCCAAACTTCCTTGCTATAATGGACGTGTGGTGTGCTGGGTGAGTGTAGCATACACACGCACACTCACACACACACCTCCAGCCCAGAATAATTCATAGATTTCTTTTTTGCATAATGAAGCGGAGAAATTAACAATAACCAACCCCACCCCCATGCTTGAGCCGATGGGCTTTCCACCCCTGGAGAGATGAAGCCTCAGCATGGTTTTTGAATATGAAAGAGTTCAGGTGGTCCCAGAGTCGTCCTCTCTGAATAATGATTCCCGAGGAAGGAGAACATGTGTGCACTGCATATTTTAGGGCAGAATAACTGCTGTCAAAGGATTTTATGCAGCGTTCCTGCACTGCCAATCAAATGTTCAGGAGCTCAGAGCCTTTTAAAATGTTGGTAATACAAATGAGCACAATAAGGGTGTCCAAATCTGGTCCTGGAGATCCAAACGAAGGGCCTCCAAATCTGGTCCTGGAGATCCAAACAAAGGGCCTACAAATCTGGTCCTGGAGATCACTATCACTTTTTTTTTGTCTTATAAGACGTCTGATCTGTTAACAGGAGCCGCAGGCACTTTAGGAAGCTCAGCAGGTTGAGCTCCTCTGATATAATGACAGCACTGCAAGTTCAGGAGTGGTTTGTTTTTACTCTGGTTTCTCAAACATGAGCGCTCCCCCTGATGACCGGACTACGACTCTGATCACATTTAGCCAAAGACTGAGGCTTAGACTGATCAGCCATAACATTTAAGGTGAAGTGAAGAAAATCGCCTGTCTAGATTAGGTTAGATTCAATTTCAGATTCAATTTAGCATCAAAAGTGCAAAGAGCAGCAAGTGCAATAAATACAGTATATGCATTATGTCCAGTTAAATGCAGTATGCCCAACCCCTGGCAAAAAGTATGGAATCACACATCTCAGAAGATGTTCATTCAAATGTTTAATTGTGTAGAAAGAAAAAAAAAACAAGCACATACATGCCACAAAACTATTGTCACTCAACAATCCAACCTTGTGGTTGTATAAAACAACAAAGATAACCTATAATCAATGACAACTGTTTTAAAGATCAAACAGAGAAAAGAAATATGGAATCGTACACATCTCTTCTTGTGGACGTCCTCAATAGCAGAAAGTGGAGTCCCTGTGATGCGTTGAGCGGTTTTCACCACCCACTGCAGTCCCTTGCGGTCAGCAACAGAGCAATTCCCAAACCAGACTGTGACACAAATGTTTAGGATCCTGTCTATCGCGCAATGATTGAAGAACCAACTGTCTCTTGACACTTTGGGCAACTTCTGTGTTCTCAAAAAGAAGAGATGCTGATGGGCCTTGTTGACCAGGCTGGAGGTGTTGGTTGTCCAGGACAGGTTCTCTGAGATGTGTGTCCCCAGGAATTTGAAACCTGTTTGACAGCCTTGTCATTGATGTGGATGGGGTAGTGGGTGTCTCCTTTCTCCTTCCTGAAGTCCACAATGAGCTCCTTGGTTTTGCTGGAATTCAGAAGCAGATTATTATCCACGCACCATGCAGCTAGGTGTTTTACCTCTTCCCTGTAATCAGACTCCTCGTTGTAACTGGTGAAACCGATCACCGTGGTGTCATCTGCAAACTTGATGATGGAGTTTGATCCATGCATAGGCCTACAGTCATGAGTGAAAAGGGAATAGAGAAACAGACTCAGCACACAGCCCTGTGGAACACCAGTGTTGAGTGTGATGGTGGTATTATTATGGAATTATGGCATGCTGGGGTCTATTGGTCAGGATATCCATGATCCAGTTAAAGATGAAATTGTTGATCCCAAGATCCACAAGTTTAGTGATCAACTTGGAGGGAATGAATTTTTTGTGCTGAGCTGAAGTCAACAAACCACATTCTTGCATAAGTGTTCTCATTGTCTAGATGTCAGTGAAGCGCTGTGGATAAAGCATCCTCTGTACTCTTATTGCTTCGGTGGGCAAATTGTGTGGGGTACAGGCATTTCTTGAGGTGTGCCAGGACCAGTTGCTCAAAGCACTTCATGGCTATGGGGGTGAGTGCTACAGGGCGGAAGTCATATTGGTGATGAGTGTTTCGGTATCAGCACTATTTAGGTGGTCTTGAAGCATGCTGGTACTGCTGATTGGGCAAGGGGCAGATTGAAAATGTCTGTAAAGACCCCTGCAAGCTGTTCAGCACATGCTCTAAGCACATGTTCAGGAATGTCGTCAGGGCCAGCAGCCTTATGAGCATTGATACGACTCAGTGCTTTATGGACATCTGTGTGGGTGAGTGTGAGAGTATGGCAGTCATCAGAGGGTAGGGTTATGGTGGTCTTTTTCTTGTTGTCCTTGTCAAAACCAGCGTAGAAGTCATTCAGCTCATTGAGGGAGAACACATTCATGACTAAGCGTGGAAGTGCTGTGCTTGTAGTCAGAAGACCTGGATTCCCAGCCACAGGGGTCAGAGTTGACAAAGAGCTCCTCCTAGTTATTTCCTTACAATGGTACCTGTCAGGGGGGGTGAGATCTATACTGTACAGTCAGTTCTTGAAGTTGATGTGCTGGGAGCAAGAGCACGAGACCCTCTGAACAGGGCTTTACTGTGATGGCTAGAGCATCTCCAGAAATGCAGGTCTTGTGGAGGCCTGCAGTAGATGGTATCTACCAGAAATGATTAAAGAAAGGTGAATCAGGGCCATGGGCACCCAAGACTCATTGATGAATGTGGGAAGCGAAGGCTAGTCCGTCTGTTACCAAAGAGGAGCTCCTGTTGCACAGTCCGAGCTGTTCCAGCAGAGTGGAACCTACACAATATTAGACAATTGGAAGATTTAATTATATTTATATATAATTTTATTAAGATTTAATAAACAAAATGGCAATGCAGCTGTTCATTTCTAATTATTTAAATGAAAAATAAAAAAATCAGAATCAAAGGTTGTTGAATGACCCTTTTTCAGCACCAAAATTCCGTCACATTCCACCTCCAGTTTGGCCTGTGACACCGGGAGGTCCTGGGGCATGTGGGGTCCATGATTAATATCACAATGTTTCAGATGTTGCCTGTTTGAGTGAGCAGATATGATGTTAACCACTTCCAGGGGAGGGGGGAAATAAAATGTAGGGTATGTGTCCTTTTGATATTTGGGTTCAGGGGGAAAGAATGAGCCATTTTCTTGCTGTATTTCTACATGGAGCACTTCAGTCACCCTGTTCCTCAATAAGATTCCTCAAAGGTTCCTCAAAACCCAAACTGCATTACTCTGATAGGAACTGTGGGATGCTGGATAACTCCCTTAACTTGTCCTTGCCCCGATCCCGGCAATTTTCAGCTGCGTCTGTATCTAAAACGATTGCCTAATTTTTTATTTTCTGACACCGAGACGTGTGAACGCAGCTGTGACCTTCACAGGCCTCTGGAAAGTGATTTTAGATGAAGTCTTTTGCTTGGCAGTGGTTTAACTCGTTCACCAGCCAGCAGCATTAAACAGGAGCTTTGAAGTTTTCAAACAAGTCAGATCTCTTAAAGCTTTGACGTGAAAGAATCATCCCGTTTCCTTTATAGATGCACATTTTAGCTTCAGCAGCTTCCTGCCAACACCTTAAAATGTAGACTGGGGAAGTCATCCTAGATAAGCAAAAGCGAGGCCAATTCTGTCCAGGCAGAGCCTGGGAGTTGTCCTTGCTGCTGGCCCTGGGCTCCAGGATGTAGCTGTGGTTGTGTGTGAGCAGGAGCTGCCATAGAGGTGACGATATGATACTATCGCAATTATCTCGGCCACGATATATCAATGCTATTTTTCTGAATAAAAAGCAGACAATGTGTTATTTATTAAGAGTCTCTCCAGCTGTCTCTCTGCCTTTCTGACTAGGGCAGACCAATTTTGGGGAAATATGCACTTTTTTCTTCAGGTATTTTGATTTGATTTATTTTCTTTCCTTTGAATTGGGGATTCAGTCACAAGGCTTGAGCAGTGTTTATGTTCCACAGCCTCAGATCTTGGTGATTACATTTTTTAATAATGATTTTATTATTCTAAACTTCTCAATATTGAGAATTTGTAAGTATTTGCGGTTTAAAAACACCCCAGGTCGTTTCAATTTACCAGAGCACTTGAGCTTCACTGAATATCATCTGATGTAACCTTGTTTTTCTGTCTGAAGCTGGTGTCCGCAGACGGATCGCACTCAGACGGATGCTCTGTGGCTGACAGTCAGTCGGAGCGGCCTCCTTCCGGAGAGAGATCGCAGGGCATTGGCGACTCCAGACCACCCTCTTTCCAGTCAGTATTACACTCAATAACCAATATCGCATTACACACTCCATAAAGAGCCAGATCCTGCTGTAGAACTGTGGTTGTGAAGTCATATGTAATGTATATGTTCACAATAAAAACATTTAAATTTTCTGTATGTATGTGTTTTCTACTTCATTGGAAATGACATGGGATGTCTCCCAGAAGATAATAAGATCATGTTGAGATTCCCAAAATAATTTGCTAAATGTCAGAATGTGAGAGAGAAATTCTTACAGTATGTTTTATTATTTTCATCAAAGTCAGAAGTTTACATACGTTTGTTTAACATTGGGTAGCGTTGCCTTTAAACTGTATGACTTCACTCGAATGTGTTTGGTTTCCTTCCACAAGCTTCTCATAGTAGTTTACTGGTATTCTGGTCCATTTCTCCTGACAGAACTGGTGTAACTGAGTCAAACATCTTGTCAACTCTGCCTACACATTTTCTATGTTTGTGGGTTTTTTTGCGGTTTTGCGGTCATTGTCCATTTGGAACACCCATTTGCGCCCAAGCTTTAACTTCCTGGCTGATGTCTTGAGATGCTGCTTCAATATTTCCACATACTGTTCTTTCTTCATGATGCCCTCTATTTTGTGAAGTGCACCAGTCCCTCCTGCAGCAAAACACCCCCACGACATGATGATGCCACTCTGTACTTCACAGTAGAGATGGTGTTCCCAGGCTTGAAGACTTCCCTCTTTTTTCTCCAAACGTAAAGATGGTCATTATGGTCAAACAGTTCACTTTCAGTTTCATCAGACCACAGGACATGTCTCCAGAAATTAGGTTCTTTGTCCCGTGTGCATTTGTAAAGTGTAATCTGGCTTTTTTGTGTCTCTTTTGGAGTAATGCCTTTCAGCGCATGTGGGTACAGTACTCGTTTCTCTGTGGATAATGATTCACTCTTATCAGCTTCAGCAGCATCTTCACAAGGTCTTTTACTTTTGTTCTGGGGTTGATGTGCCCATTCTGCACCAAAACACGTTCATCTCTGGAACACAACACATCTCCTTCCTGAGCCGTATGATGGCTGAACATTCCAATGGTGTTTATACTTGTGTAAAACCGTTTTATTTTTACTTTTATTTTTTTAATCCTCACTTTATTTTACCACATTCTATTACATATCACTTTTAACATTTATTTTATGACTGTCTGTATGTTTGTATGTCTCCATGTGCAGTCGCAATTTCCTCTGAGATAGTTTCTGATTATGATTATTTTATTAATCAGTAAATAACCCAGTAAATTTATTAGTCAATTTATTATACTTTAATTTCTTTAGATATGTATCCTTTTAAAGGTATTTTTATTCCTTATTATAGTTCTTTATGGAACACCACACCCTCCCTGCTTTCTGCATTTCTTTTTTTCCCCCTTTCCCAAACTTGAATATACATAATCAGCCAATAATTCGTTTGGGTAATGAAAGCTCTTGCCCCATCAGTGAGCTTCCTCACAGGCAGCGCTGTAACCTTGCACTGAACCATGATGTTGTCCCATTCTGGTTGGAGTTTGGTTCAGGAGAACTCCAGCTCAGTACTGTGACTACCGTCAAACCATGTTTGACCTGTTTACGTTCTTAATGAATGGTTTGAAAGGAAAAAGGAGGAAATCTCATTGTTTTCTCTTGTTATTCACATACATAGCCCAAAAGCTGCAGGCAGCAGGCATGGTGTGGACGATGAGACGGAGACCGACTCTGTGGTATCCCACAGGAAAGACAGAGAAAGACCACGAAAGAAACATTCACACGACCATTCAGGTACGCAGTAAATATCTTCTGTTCTGATTGGCTGGCCTCTTTCATTACTGTGGCACCTGTCAGGGTGGCGTTTATTAGACAGCAAGTGAATATGGGGTATGAGAAATGTAGGGCCTTATTTTGATGGTTCCAAAACAGCAGGTCGTGTGGAGTGTTCCAGATCTGCAGTAGTTAGTACCAACCATAAGTGATCCAGGAAAGAGCAACAGGTGAATCAGTGACAGGGTCATGGGCACCCAAGGCTCATTGATGCATGTGGGGAGTGTTGATCCCAAAGAGGATCTCTTGTACAAAATGCTAATGCTGAATCTGATAAAAAGGGTTCAGACACACAGTGCATCATAGTCAGAGTTGTTTCAGGAGCATGAGCGGGGGCTATTTAATATTAGGCCGGTGGTTTTAATGTTATGGCTGTATAGCGTGTATATAGACTGTAACAATATTTTTGCAAAGTATCAGTATTCAGTTCAATTTACCAAAGGCAGTCTGGTTGACCAGGGCACCAACACTGATAGTCCATCAGTTTGCTCATAATTGTAAATGGGGATCAATAGAGGATTAGTGGACCTATCAACACATGTTGAAAACAATACAGTCCTGTATTCATCAGGCCTTTACAGTGAAATAATGTTCAACAGTGTTTTTTGTGAGGTTTTTTTAAAAATTCAAATTCAAAAATGTTTTCACCAAAAAGTAATTTTTTGACTGATAGTTGAGTACTAAAACTTGTGCCATACCACTAGTGCATAAGCTCTACGTTATAATAGACTATAGATTTCCCTGAGGTGAGCAGCAGTAGCGCTGTGTTTAGGACCTTGCCCTTGTGATCAGGGGGTTACTGGTTCAAGTTCCTGCCCAGGCACCACTAAGGATTCCTTGTCCCCTTCACTGCTCGCCGGGATAGCTGTGCGCTCCTCCACTTGTGTATGGCTTAAAGGTCATGTCACTGTGGTGCACTTTATGTAATGGGGTGTGTTCACAATTACATTTATTATTATTAATTAAAAGTTTTATCTTCCGTAAAAACTGAAAATTGCACTTTCAGTATAAAATCGATTAATTGTTCAGCCTTACATTCTAATCACATCCACGTTCTGCTACTTGTAGCCTCTTGTGACCTCGGCTGCATCCTAAACCCATTTTCAAACTTGTACACATACACACTTGAACAACTTTCTAATGGACGTGTATTGATATTTTTTCTGCCGTCCTTGCAGAAGCCTAGGTGTGTCCAAATAAATTGTTAGCAGAAAATGATGCAAACCATAAATGGACAATCAATATGGTTCATTATGGATATTTTTTACAAAAATCAGTTTGGGTTTGGAAAAAAATGTGCATAATTCTGTCTCTTACCATGAAAAAAAATATATTATAGCCTTCTAAAAATGCATTATTGATTTGTTTGTGTTTGGTAAGAACCATTTTCTCAGTTTGCTGGAAATCCAATTTTTTCTGTTATACTATTAAACTCCTGAGGGAAATGAGGATGTTTCAGCAGTTTATACACACACACACACACACACACACACACACAGAAGACACTAAGAGGCTCTACTTTTATTTAAGCATTTTTAAATTAGTGTCATCTTTTATTCTAAATTGATGTAATATTATTGCTTATTATTCTTTTAATGCTAATTTCTTCTCTGTAAAACACACATAATGACCTCTGACTGTGATAATGTACTATAGAAATAAACTTGCCTTGCATGTGGACAAATAAACAATAAAGTTAGAATAAAACTAAGCTAAAAATAGATATGAATAAATAGAGATTTTAAAAATGTTCTTGTTCTAACCCCATAAACCTTTATCACATAAGCGCAGTTCAGCCAAGTCGCACTGTACTTCTGTGTAGTTACTGATTAACAGTCATTGGGACTTTATGAGGACATTCCAGAAACCGTACGGGGAAGCCTCCTCAGTTGTGTTACAGGGCTGTGAGGGTATAGAATAATAGTTTGTATTTTGTCATGTCTAGAGTATTTTACACTTGCTGCCTAATATATCCCACCCTCCTGACCAGTGAAGTCAGTGGTGCTAATGTTATGGCATGTGTGTGTGTAAAGATCACTGCAGGATTTTGGATTTGGTCATTATTGAGCTTTCCATCGTTTTTAAAATTTTCCTCTTGTTGCTGCCCCCTGTAGGTGGGCGGATGAACGGCTACTCGCGGGTTGGCAGGGGAGTGGACTTGGGCGGTTACGACAGCCGCTCTTCCCTCATGAGCAGCGAACTAGAGTCGAGCAGCTGCTTCGACTCGGACGATGATGGGTCCACAAGCCGGTTCGTCACTCAGCCTAACTCTTTTCTTTTCATGGTCCGAATCAGAGGAGAACATTCCAGAACAGGGTGAATGGGAGGGGGAGAATGGTCTAGGACATTCATATATATGCCGGCCTAATTTTTTTCAATAAAATACACTATATTGCCAAAATTATTCACTCACCCATTGAAATAAATAAATTCTGATCTGATCAGGCCTGATTCTAATCATTTCCATGGCCACAGGTGTTTAACTTCAAGCACCTAGGCAGCAGATTGCTTCTACAAACATTAGTAAGTTTGGTGTGGAAGAATTTGACTGGCCTGCACAAAGTCCTGACCTTAACCTGATAGAACAGCTTTGGGAAGAATTAGAGTGGAGACTGTGAGCCAGGTCTTCTCATCCAACATTAGGGTCCTATCTCACAAATGTGCTTCTGGAAGAATGGTCAAAAATTCCCATAAACACACTCCTGAACCGTGTGGAAAGCTTTCCCAGAAGAGTTGAAGCTGTTATAGCTGCTAAGGGTGGGCTGATATCATATTAAACCCTATGGATAAAAATGGGGTGTCATTTAATGCTAATACTTTTGGCAATATAGTGTATTTGCAGATACCAATGTGATGGTGATCTTGTGTCACTACCTGTTGGCTGTCTTGCTTCCTGGCTGTCCTAATGAAGACACTCAGTCCTCACTACTGCCCTCTAAAGGTGAAAGTGTTGGGCAGAAGTTAGATTTTTGGAGTTTTGGGTGTTTTTAATTGGTTGTGTCCCAATTAATATTGTTTGTGCTTTCATTTGTTTACCTAATTGTTTTTCTTTGTATGTTTTATATCTTAATAAGAAAACAGTGGAAAGTAGTTGCACTATGCTTAAGTAATAATTATGTTGCTGAAGTAATTATTTGATTATTATTAAATGATTTTTTTAGGTTATTTGCATTAAATCTGTGTTTAACAGAATAGTTTGGTGAAATGGTGAAATGCGTGTAGCCAAGGCACGTCTGGTGGCCATGTTTCGCTTCTTTAGTTTAGAGCTGGAATTTCAAGAACATATTGGACAAATAATTTTTCTAAAAATGCTTGATTGACCGTCATTGTGGCCCACCTGTACACCGGGAACTGCTGCCCTTTTACTCAGCGTGACCCTGGTTTATCATTTTGACCAGACTGTCCATCACTGGATCCTCCTGCTCTTCTAAATTGGGATTCAGTTTCCCGTTTGATTCCCTCGGATGTTATGATAATGTCCATGTTTTCTGTCCTGCAGCTTCAGCAGTGTGACGGAGCAGAGTGGCTCATCGCGGCTGATGAGACGACATCGCCGTCGACGGAGAAAGCCCAAAGCTCATCACATGGAGAGGGTGAGAGTGGAAAGGGATAAGCTAGAGGTGGGAACGGGGTAGTATCATGATATTTGGACCACAATACGATATTGTGAGTTTTCAAACTAAGCAGATGGTGCAGATAATACACCCCAACTCGAGCCTTAAGATCAGCAAACGCTGCTTCACTGAAGGTTCCTAAAATGAACCAAAAAAAGACTGGAGAAGCAGCCTTTAGTTTTTATGCCCCAAAGCTATGGAATATAATTCCGATTAATATTTGCCAGGCATCAACAGTAAATAGTTTTAAAAAAAAATAAAATTATTTAATAAAGCGTTCCATTAATAGATTTGTTAGAAAACACGTCACTAACCACTATACATACATAAAGTCTCATTTTTATCTTGTTTATTTGAACTACCTCTAAATGCTCTTTTATTTCTTCTTTTTTTTTTAGTCTTCATCTTTCAGCAGCATCACAGACTCCACCATGTCCCTGAATATAATCACTGTCACTTTAAACATGGGTGAGTTTCTGCCTCTTTATTCATTAAAAACATTGTGAATACTTTTTACACCAGACTTTGACTATGGTTCATGGTCCCCACTGTCTGATTCTGATACATTTACAATAGGAGATCTGGAGTAGGAGGCCAGGCAAGCACACACACTGTATCTAAGAAGCCATGCTGCTGTAGCATGTGCAGAGTGAGGACTAACATTGTCTTGCTGAAATAGCCATGGAAAAGATGTTGCCCAGTTCAAACCATGCTGTGGGCACTCATGGACCCAAATACATTGACTGATTACTTTGTCCTACAGGGATTGGAATTTCTCCAGATTCCCTGAATCGTTTCACGATATTATGTACCATAGATGATGAAAGACCCTAATTCTTTGACAATTCTCACGTGGGGTACAGGCGTTCGATTCCAAAATTATAATTTTTTTGCAAAATACATTTCAGTTTATCAGCACAAACATCGGAAATACAGTCATTGTTTAAGTAAAGGTTCAAGAGTTAACACATTCCTTTTTTTTTTTTTTTTTGCATTTTTATGTCAAGCGTTTCTAGAAATGGGGTATGTTATTATTATGTGGTTATTTCATAATTTCATTATGAGCCTGTGCTTCTCACTTTTTGATTGAACATTTGGAATTTCCCCACAATTTCAGCTCTCATTTTAATGAAGGACAGTGGTGGCCAAGTGGTTAGGAGCGTACCCTTGTAATTGGAAGGTTATAGGTTCATGTCCTGGATAGCAAGCTATTGTTCCCGCTCCCCGGGTCCTGTAGATCGCTGCCCACTGCTCCGTGTAGATGTGTTAAATGCAGACGTCACATTTCACTGTTGTGCATTTTGTGTAATGGGATGTGTTCACATGTTCACACTCTGTCTCTCTCTCTAGAGAAGTATAACTTCCTGGGCATCAGCATCGTGGGTCAGAGTAACGAACGAGGCGACGGTGGGATCTACATCGGCTCCATCATGAAGGGTGGTGCAGTGGCAGCTGATGGGCGAATTGAACCTGGGGACATGCTGCTTCAGGTGAGGGTTGGTCCTATTTCCCCACTGCCCTTGTTTCAGTGCCCTGATTTCAGGAGGCCTAGAGGTTCACTCTCCGGACCACTCTTGGGTTCAAAAAACAGCTTTCACTCTCATCCAGATGTTCCAAACTCTGGGTGATGATGCTGCGCTGGTGGAGCAAGGAGGATGGGGCTGTGACAGTGTTTTACTGCAGAGGGTTGAATTTCTTGCTTGCTCGTGATTTTATGTCTGCGCTTTTCCTCCTGCAGGTGAACGACATCAACTTTGAGAACATGTGTAATGATGATGCGGTCCGAGTGCTGAGGGACATTGTGCACAAACCTGGGTGAGTTCCATCATGGACATGTAGCATTTGGGTCTTTGTAGAAGGAGATGTTTGGGCTTTCCTGTCTGACACACTGTGTGCGTGTGTGTTTCTGTTTGCAGACCTGTCTCCCTGACTGTCGCCAAGTGCTGGGATCCAAACCCCAACAGCTGCTTCGCTCTGCCCAGGAGTGAGTGTGCACCTCTAATGCAAAGTAAACCATGTCTATAAAATTTCAGAGCAAAGACATATCACACCCCCATACACCAATCAGCCATAACATTAACACCACTGACCGTTGAAGTGAAGAACATTTAAATGTTTAGTTATTTAATTACAATGACACTTGTCAATGTTTGGGAGATTTTTGACAGCATGTGAACCCAGTCAGAGACGAGCCTACATATCAGGCATGTGGTCTAAATGTAATGGCTGATTGGTGTATGTAATATTTCAAATATATTCAATATTTCTTGACATTCCTTTCAGAAAGTGAAATCCATATAGTCTATAGATTCATTACACATATGTAATTTTCTGTCTTGTATATATTGTATATATTGAATATTGTGAATTATGCAAACCTGTAAAGGTTTCCTGGGTCTTTAAATGGTCTCCGTTTCGATCAAGAGGCTACACAATCATGGGGAAGACTTGACCCATGTCCAGAAGACGGTCATTGACACTCTCACAAAGAGGGTAAGCCATAAAAGGTCATTGCTAAAGAAGCTGGTTGTTCAGAGTGTTGTTTCCAAGTGTAATAATAGAAAGTTGAGTGGAAGGAAAAGGTGCACCAGCAACTGGAACAGCCGCAGCCTTGAGAGGATTGCCAAGCAAAATCAATTCAAGAATTCTGGGGACTGCGGCTGGAGTCAGTGCATCACGAGCCACTATGTACAGACGAATCCTAGACATGGGCTACAAATGTCACATTCCTTGTGTCAAGCCGCTCCTGAACCAGAGACAACGTCAGAAGCATCTTACCTGGACTAAGCAGAAAGATAACTGGACTGTTGCTTAGTGGTCCAAAGTCCTCTTTTTGGATGAATGTAAATTTTGGAAATCAAGGTCCCAGAGTCTGGAGGAAGAGTGAAGAGGCACAGAATCCATGTTGCTTGAAGTACAGTGTGAAGTTTCTACAGTCAGTGATGATTTGGGGCCATGTCATCTGCTGGTGTTGGTCCACAGTGTTTTCTGAAGTCCACAGCATCTACCAGGAAATGTTAGAGCACTTCATGCATTTTCCTGCAGGACTTGGCACCTGCCCACACTGCCAAAGGTACCAAAAGCTGGTTCAATGACCAGGGTGTTACTGTTTGATTGGCCAGCAAACTCACCTGACCTGAACCCCATAGAGAATCTATGGAGTCTTGTCAAGAGGAAGATGAGAGACACCAGACTCAACAATGCAAACGACCTGAGAGCTGCTATCAAAGCAACCTGGGCTTCCATTACACCTCAGCAGTGCCACAGGCTGATCTCCTCCATGTCACATTGATGCAGTAATTCATGCAGAAGGAGGAACAACCAAGCATTGAGTGCATAGGAATGAACATACTTTTCAGAAACCTAACATTTCTTTTTAAAATATCCTTTTTATTGATCTTGTGTGATATTAAAATTTTCTGAGACAGTGAATTTTGCGTTTTATTATCTGTAAGCCATAATTATTAAAATTCCAAGAAATAAAGACTTGACACATTTCACTCTATGTTTAATGAATCCATATAATTATATGAATTTCTCTTTCTGAAAGAAATGTCAAGAAACTTTCTCAATATTCTAAATGTTTTAGATTTATCTGAATTCTGGGGTACTCAGCCACTCCAGCATCCCTACACAGGGGTCAGGGAGGGGACAGTATCTACCCAACTACCACAAAATCCCCTAAAGACCAAACAAGTCTGTTTACACGATAGTGTGCAAATGTGATTTTACTGCAGGTTTGTAAAGTAAACTTGTGAAGGTCCAGCCCATCTCCTATTACTTGTTCTTCATCCTGGTTGTAACAGAGAGCTCATCCTTTTGCCTCTTCCAGGTGAGCCCATCCGACCCATCGACCCTGCAGCCTGGGTGTCCCACACAGCGGCCATGACGGGCATCTATCCCCCCTACGGCATGAGCCCCTCCATGAGCACAGTGACGTCCACCAGCTCCTCCATCTCCAGCTCCATCCCGGAGACAGAACGTAAGAACCTGGGACAACAACCCAGAGCTGGTGTTTATTATCGAGGCAGTGTTTGATGAAGGACTGCCATTTTGTGAGGTGGTCCATGTGTGTGGTCTTTAAGCGAGTCAGTATTAAAGGCAGGCTTAGTGACTGGGTAACCTTAAGTACCATTTTAACTGTAGTCAGCAGTGTCCTTCAGTCTTTCTAATGTCTTTACGCCTTTTAAACACTTGGCTCCCTTATTTTTTCCTCTGCCACCTCATCGTTTTACAGAGGCCGATGTAATTCATTGTGATTCAGGAGTGTGGGTTTTGGCTTCACCCAGCTCCAAAATTCCTTTCAGGGGAAAGTCTTTCTGCTTGAGCTCCCTGAGTAAATACGACCATCCTCTGATTTCTCTTTGGATTCTTCTTTCCTCACCTCTGAATTTTCCTCTTATATCGCCAACTTTTGTTTGATCTTCCCTCAGGTTTTGATGACTACCACCTGTCCGTCCACAGCGACATGGCAACAGTAGCCAAGGCAATGGCCTGTCCAGACTCTGGATTGGAGGTCCGAGACAGGATGTGGCTGAAAATCACAATCGCCAACGCCTTCATAGGTAAAGCCAGTCTGCTGCTGTTTACTTTGAGGATGGTCTACATTACTGATCATAAGTCATAATATTCATAAATAAGGAAATAGTCATAATAAAATATTTTTTTGTTGTTGTTTTTTACTTTGTTTTTTGAAGGTGTTCTATGATGAAATAATATTTGTTTATTTTTAAATATGAGAAATTCTGAGCTTTTATTAGAACACTGTTCTAGATATTTTATTCTTGATGTTCTACAGCTTTCTTTGTCATATTTAAATCATTGGGAGCTATGTTTCTCATTCTGTTCATTAAGATCACTGCCAGCTGAAGAACACTGACTGTCTAGTTATTTCATTACAATGGTAAAGTAAATGGTGGGATATATTAGGCATCAAGTGAACAGTCTGTTCTTGAAATTGATTTGACAAGGGTCTTATTGTGATGGCTAGAGCATCTCCAACACAGCAGGTTTTGTGGAGTGTTCCAGGTGTGCAGTAGTTGGTATCATTGCTCGATGATGCATGTGGGGAGTGTGGTCTGATCTAAAGAGGAACTACTGTTGTACAAAATGTTAATACTGACTCTGATAGGTGTGTAAAGTCAATTGGATCCACATTATTCAAGTGTGTGTGTGTGTGTGTTCATTCACTCAGGGTCAGATGTGGTGGACTGGCTCTTCCACCATGTGGAAGGCTTTGCAGATCGACGAGAAGCTCGAAAATATGCCAGTAATCTTCTAAAGGCCGGATTCATCCGCCACACCGTCAACAAAATCACCTTCTCGGAGCAGTGCTACTACGTGTTCGGTGACCTCTCTGGCAGTGAGTCTTTCTCTGGTTACCTGTGCCCTAATAGTCAGCGCTGTACGACACACTATATAGATTTTGCGATTTTACAGCTATGTATTGCAATATTGTTCAATTTCTCAAATAATCCATATAGCATGTCTGTACTTATGATGTAAGTATTGTAAAAGCCTTACTTCCCCACCCATACAGTTTAAATATGGAAACTAAGCTTCAAAAACAGCCAGTTTTCAAATCATTGTTTGTGTAAAGTCACAAAACCAACACCATTTCACATATCTCCCTTTATTATTTTCCTTATCGATCTTAGAACCATTTAGCCCCGCTTCTTCATATAAGCTCTGTAATTGGTTACAGGCTCAATTATAAATACTGTATATCTTCCAATAGTAGCCCTGGTGTTTGTTCAAATAATTATTTGGACTATTTGGCGTTTAAAAAAGGCCGTTTGTTGGAGACGGGTTATTATTCGCCTCGGAGACGGAATGGTGATGGGTATTTACGGCCACAAAATGTAGGCACCCCAAAATGTTGTGCAGCTTCTTCGCCTGAATGTTCTTTTGCATATGTTATGCAAATGTTGTTTCAATGCTAAATCAAATAACCGTTTCCTTTCCATTTCTCACACTATATCACCCTGTGGGGCTATGATTGACATTAAGACAAAAGGGCAAAATGTGCACAAAGAAATTTTGTTGCTATTTAGCGTATGATATACTGCAGGAGGGCGGTAGCCCAGGTGGTACGAAAAGAGGATTAGCGTACGGAAAATGTGGGGGAGATTGGCGTTTATTACAGACCGACATTTCGTACAGACCGGCGTCTATTTGTCGCAACATCTCCCGCCGTTTATTGGAATGGGCGTCAATAAGAGACGGGTCACTAATAAAAGATATACAGTAACTGTCTTCAGAGAGCGAAATTCCGACATCTGTGTGCAATGATATATTGTGTAGCCCTAACATTAACCATAAACATGGATGAAAAGACGTCTGTTTAAGATAAACAACACTTTTTGTTCTCTTTGTTGTAGCATTAGTTTGTCGCTGATGTTCCCCTGTGTTTCAGACATGGCCCATCTCTCCTTACAAGAACACGATGGTTCTAGTGGGGCTTCGGATCAGGACACACTTGCTCCACTCCTCCACCCAGCCGAGGCTCCATGGCCCAGCTTTCCCTACCAGTACCCCACTGGGACCCACTCGGTACAGGATGGTCCTCAGGCGTATTCAGAGGGAGGAGGAGGCAGCCCTGGCAGCCAGCACAGTGAGGGTAAATGCTTGCTTTTGATTTGACACTGTTGACTTGCTGATAGCACCATAGTCCGAGCGGTTTCAGTAGCATGAGGGGCACCTGCTCAATATTAGGCAGGTGGTCTTAATGTTATGGCTTGTTTATGTGTGTGTGCGCATGTGCAATACACCTTCTAACTTACCCTGTTGGGTTCTTTTCTTGCATCAGGAAGCAGTGGCTCGAATTGCAGCTGGAGTCGGACAGAGGGGAGAGTGGGAGCTGCAGACTTTCGCTCGGCTGGGGTGAACGAGACTGGGGACGTCTCTGAGTTTGACTTCCGGCGAGAGCGAGCAGCCGCCTCCCGCTCAGCGGCCCCTGCCAGTGAGGGCAGTGTGCGTAGCTCCCGTTCACACGCCTACAGCCTGATGCACGGGGCGGCCCGAGAAGCACCGGGGTCGCCCTCGGGACGCCGCCTGGCCCATGTGCCCTCTGAACTGATGGGCTCACGCCGCTCCTGCAGCACAGCCAACGGGGAGTTCTTCGTCGATATCATGTGACTGCATGGCCGTAGCATTGGGCTGAACCTTTTGCCTTATGAACTCATGGCCTAGTGGTAAAACTGGGATCATTTTTTACACTTAGGTTAACAGAGCAGTAGAGTTTAAAGTGGTAGTGGAAAAAAAAATCAAATGTTCTTTCCCACCTGCTCCAGGTGTAGTTGATCAGCCAATACAGGTGTGGTGCTTTCTTCACTTTTGCACTGGAGCTATGATGTCGCCTGAAGTTTGTCTTTTATAGACAACCGTGAGTCAGGTAGTGTCAGAAACCACATAAGTAATGGAGAACACCTCCATATGGAATTCACATTGACCCCAAATGCAAAATTTTCAACAACCTCGGTCAAATGACACGTTCTGCTGAATTTCTAAATTTGAGTAAGATAAAAAAAAAGAGCAAATCCTTTTCATTTATTTTATATTTTAGTTCATTTCTGTTCATTTTCATCACCATCACCAAGAAAAATCGAAGTTATAATTATAATTAGCATAGCCAACATTTTGTGCCTTATATTCCCCATGCAAATGCAGAACTGTGTGAAACTGAGGCTCAAACATTGACCATGTGACTTTTATATTATTTATGGCTGATCTACTGCATCCGGGGTTGGGGCAGATAATGTAAACCTAATTTTACACCAGACTAAGCCCCAGCGTTTGTGTAGGTAGCGTACCCTGAGTTGTGTGTGGGATGTCCCATCAGCCTTCCCCAGTGAACTTGACACTACTAATGTCTTCAGCATTAAAGGTGACTCAATGCCGTTTGATCTCAGAGATGGATCAGATGAACTGACTATGAATGTAGCGCACACAAGCAGAATTTCTCCTTTCCAGCCCTGCTGTAGTGTATTCCGGAACATTTTTAACTTTTTTAATCCCCACATCTCCTCTTTTTCATTCAGTGCTTTTTTTAAATAACCGAGAATATATTTTTCAAGGCTTGTCAGCAGTAATGTATTAGGAGATAATTAAAGGAGGGGTCGTTCTTTTTTTAATTTATAAAGATAGATATATTAAGCTGGCCATGCGTGTCTGTGTGTGTTTGTGTGTGTGTGTATGTGTGTGCGCATGTTGGCTGAAGCAGTCTCACTCGGAGTTCACCTGAAGGAATGCCGTTTGCCCCAGGGTCACAGAGGGTCCAGCTGATCAGGACTGGCTTTGAGGGATGGAAAGGTCCGGCCATCAAAAGGGAACCGGTTCGGTTTAGGCTTGTTCTCCAGATTTTGAACAAAATTTTGTACAAAAAGCTGAAAACTTGGTTCCAATCTGGAACTGAAAGACGACATCCGTTGGTGTGACCTTCAGCGATGGGAGATCATGGAAAAGGGTCAATACTGTAAATGTTGTTCACTTTTGGGTGAAACATGAACAAAGCTCATGGGTAATGGGTGCAATCCGCCATCCTGCTACTGTTACTCTAATGGTTTCACTCAAGGGTCCAAGAATTCTGAAGTCCAGCTGACGACGTATGACTCAGAAAGATGTAACCGCAGGCTTTGCTTTTCCTCATTGGCTCTTCAGGGATAATGGTTTGGCTGACAAGGGGAGAGAATTTGGCTAAAAAAAAATAATAAATTGTTACCAAAAAAAAAGTTTGTCCATTCTTCCATGTGGTACAGTTATTTGCCAACAGTTCAGGAGACGTTCCACTTCTAACGTAAATGGGAGGAGCTTGCTCGCCTTCTCCATCCCAGTGCTGGTGGGATCATGATTGGAGGAATCCCAGCTAGTGGGTGGAACAGGAAACATCCTGATGTTTAGGCCATTAGATGTTATAAATATTTCATTTAGCAAAAGCAGCTCACTGATTGGCCATAACATTAAGACCACCTCCCTAATACTGAGTAAGTCCCCTCATGCTGCTGAAAACAGCTCTGTCTGACCCCTTTCTACCAGAGATGGTGTTAACGTTTTGTACAACAGGAGCTTCTCTTTGGGAATGGACCAGGTTGTCTACTCCCTAAATTCATCAATGAGCCTTGGGTGCCTATGTTCCTGATCAATTGTCTACTTTTAGCATATACAGTATTGTTCAAAATAATAGCAGTGCAATGTGACTAACCAGAATAATCCAGGTGTTTAGTCAAGTTACCAGTAGGTGCAGTAGATTCTCAGATAACAAACAAGACCCAGCATTCATGACCTGCACGCTCTCAAGATTGTACAATCGGGTAATTGTCTGCCTTTGTACAAAATCAAAAATATTTTGTGCAAACATTTTTGTTTCTAGGATTTATCAATCCAAACTAATATTTTGTTGTATGACCACAGTTTTTTTTATATTTTTTTTTATAACTGCTTCACATCTGTGTGGCATGGAGTCAACCAACTTATGGCACCTTTCAGCTTTTATTCCACTCCATTATCTTTAACAACATTCCACAATTCATTTACATTTCTTGGTTTTGCTGCAGAAACAGCATTTCTGATATCACTCCACAAGTTCTCGATTGGATTAAGGTCCGGGGATTGGACTGGCCACTCCATAACATTAATTTTGTTGGTTTTGAACCAAGACTTTGCACGTTTACTAGTGTGTTTGGGGTCATTTGTCTTGTTGAAACACCCATTTCAAGTGCATGTCATCTTCAGCATAAGGCAACATGACTTCAAGTGTTTTGACATATGACTGATCCATGATCCCTGGTATACGATAAATAGGCCCAACACCATAGTAGGAGAAACATGCCCATATCATGATGCTTGCACCACCATGCTTCACTGTCTTCACTGTGAACTGTGGCTTGAATTCAGAGTTTGGGGATCGTCTCACAAACTGTCTGTGGCCCTTGGCCCCAAAAAGAACAATCTTACTTTCTTCAGTCCACAAAATGTTCCTCCATTTCTTTGTTCTCTGGCAAATTGTAACCTCTTTGTACATGCCTTTTTTTAACAGAGGGACTTTCTTGAAAATAGATTAGTTTTACACAGACGTCTTCTAACTATCACACTACTTACATGTAACTCCAGACTGTTTTTCATCATCCTGCAGCTGATCAGTGGCTGAGCTTTTGCCATTCTGGTTATTCTTTGATCCATTTTGATTGTTGTCTTCTTTGTGTCCCTGGTGTTTCTCTCCATTTTAAGGCATTGGAGATCATTTTAGCTGAACAGCCTATAATTTTTTGCACCTCTTTATAGGTTTTCCCCTTTTTATCAAAGTACGCTGTTCAGCTGAACAATGTCTTGAATGACCCATTTTCCTCAGGCTTTCAACAAGTGCTGGCTTCATCCTTAAATAGGGGCCACCTGATTCACACCTGTTTTTTCCACAAACTTGATCACTGATTGAATGCCAAACTGCTATTTTTTTTAACACACCCCTTTCAGCTAATTGCCCAATTGCACAGCCTTAAGAGCGTGCATATCATGAATGCTGGGTCTTGTTTGTTGTCTGAGAGTCTACTGCACCTACTGGTAACTTTCTGGTTAGTCACATTACACTGCTATTATTTTGAACAATACTGTAATAAGTACTGCAAACCTGGAACACGCCACAGGACCTTCTGTTCTTGAGATGCTCTAGCCATCACAAGCACAGCTATCTTCCAGCACATTGACTACAAGAACCGACTGTTCAGTTGCATCCTAATGTATACCACCTGCTGACAGGTAACACTGAGTAAACGTTCTTCACTTCACTTGGCTGTGGTCTTAATGCTATGGCTGATAGGTGTATTGTGATCAGTGTTTAGGTTAACTCCTCTCCTGCCAGTGCTCTGTCTGGCCACCAGGGGGCATTGTTACACCATGTGGGCGCTGATTGTGTAAAGACAGGGATTTTGCTGACAATGACAGTCTATGGCTTGAGCCAGACATGGTGCCTCAGTGCACAGCTGGCCCTGTCTTCACATTCAGTGTGATCAGCTTGACAAGAGCTTGGAGAAGGATTTCGCAGAAACTAAAAATACGACACTATCTGCCAGATCCCAACACACACTCTGTAAGTTTAATGACTAAATCGAGACGCGATGTGGCTCCATCCTGTCTGTCTTCGCTTTTCACGCTCTGTGCAGTAAACTAGTTATGTCGCAAAAGAAACGGCTCTTCGAACCGACCATAGAAAGTGAACAATACTGCCTTTTTTCTCTATATTTTTTCTGAGGTACGTGATTGGTTAACTACATGCCGTGGGGCGGGGTTACAGACGTCACAGAGAAAAATGTCCAATTCAGTTCAATAAAACTTTATTTGTCCCTTAGGGTCCATTTGAGGCATATAGAGCAGTGTTGCACAAACACACACTGAATAATAATAAATAAAATTATAAATTATTATATAATTATATAATAATAAATTATTATTAGTAAATATGTAAATAATTTTTTTAATTTATTAGTATTGCACAGTTGTGTAGTCTGCTGCTTGCAAACACTTGTGTAGTGAGGATTCGTCTAAATTTGGTAATGTTCCACAACTGTAAGAAACATAACTTTGATACAGCGGCAGCATGTGATTTGAGTGAATACGACAACCTGATTATGGGCGGAGCTACTAAACCGGAAGTTCAGAGCCTCAGCTTTGCCTCCAGTATAACAAACCATGTCAATAATAAACATATGATTATAATGTATGTTTGTACAATATTGTTGGTAATAAAATTTAAGCAACAAAAAATCTGAGGAGCTGTTTGGGAGCTGAAATGGCTAACTCTCCTAAAAGAACAGAATGACCATCACTACTGTAAACCTAAATTGAACCTCACATGCCAAGCAATTTGCATAATTTACATTATTAAGGAGGACTTCTGGAAATGAGTTTGAGCACCCAAAACCACCTGGAAGTCCACCTCTGAATGGTTAAACACACACACACACACACACACACACACACACACACACACACACACACACACACACACACACACACACACA
>JBBIGC010155960.1:0-17376 GCA_037576955.1 Lepidarchus adonis
TCCTCCACCAAAGCAAACCCTGGGGACCATGTTGACCTCAGCGTATTGCTCACCTCACCTTCTCCAGCAACACTGACCCGACACTCATCAGTGAACAGGACGGTAGACCACTGCTGCATTGTCCAGGTCACATGGTCTTGTTCCCACTGCAAACATTCACGTCGGTGTCTTGGTGTCAGTGGAGTCTCCTGCAACGGTCGTCTGGCTTTCAAGTCAAAGCGGTGGAGTCGATTGTGAATGGTTTATCTGGAAACTCTAGTTCCCCTCGCATCTCGTAAACAGGCTGCAGCTGTGTGGCAGTTGCATGATGATGTCTTAGTGCATAGGTCCTTAGGTACTGATCATCGTTGTGGTCTGTCACTCGTGGAGCTCCACTCCAGGGTCTGTCATGAACTCTGCCAGTAGTTCTGTGTCTTGATGCAAATCTGCTGATGACACTTTGAGACACACTAAGTTCACGAGCAACATCTGACTGTCTGCAACCGCCCCGAAGGCGCCATGGCCAGGTGATGTTGTGTGTTTATGGCTGTTTGAATGATGAACCTGGAATGACTTACTAAAAAACATTAACTTGAAAAACTGTTTGTTTACTAATGAATTAATTTTGCAAAAATCCCATTATCATGCAGGTACAATACTAATTTTTCAGATGTCCACACCATGTACATTGTTCTTAATCACTCGCAACATTCAGTTTCTCCCTCAAGGTGTTGAGATATGAGTCCTGTTAGATCCTGTCCCGCTCGGCTGATACAGACCAATCCTGATACGCTGGAACCCTCTCACTCCTACTGAGGACCACCCATACGAACAGAACCACTTTCCACTGAACCGATCGTAAGTCAGTGACACAATGTACTGCCTCTTTAAACTGAAACTGTTATTACTTTGATTATTTATTTATTTCTATTCTTTTGTCTGTTATCACTCTTCGTTGTCATCCAGAGAAGGTTGTGTTCTCCTTCTGAGCCTCGGTTCCTCCCAAGGTTCCTTTATCCCCTCGTTAGGAGCTCGGATCCAGATTCCGTAAAACTGCTTTGTGGTAACGTCAGGTGTAATAAGCACTATATAAAATAACTAAATTTAACTTGAATATGTAAAGGGCTTAAAGGTTTGTGTAAAAAAAGTGCCATTCATCTACAGAGAGTTTTTTCTTTTCTAAAATCAATCACATTCTACATTTTTATACAATATCTAACATAAGAGAACGCTCAGATTTTCTCAGCACTCTCTTAATCACTGCCAGCACCACACAAATCCACAAACAGGTTCTTTAGCTCTTACCCAACAAAGTAAATGATGATGAGCGCTTGGACTATGCGGTTGATGACGCCCAATGACCTTCTCTTGACCACCACAGACTTGGTTGTTTCATAGGTAAAGAAGTTGCAAATACAGCTCATCATTCTTGGAGCAACCATTGGATCCGGTGGCTGGGAACAGATGCGTCAAGCTCCTGGTATCTGGATGCCTTGAGGAACTAAGTGTCTCTCAGACCTTCTGCTCCTACTGAATGAGGATCTGCTTCTTGGTAATGGGCTAAATGACCATTATCACCGCCTCTTTCCTCCCTGTTCTATCTCCCTCCCAACTCCTCTCTTCTGTCTCTGGGGTACCAACCCCCACACGCTCACATTTCCTTAATCATCCTTTCAATTACCATCCTCCTGGAATCATCTCAAGCTGAACATGCTTGTCCTGTCACTACAGGCTCCTTTAACATTGACTACAGAGAGAGAAATAGTTGCAAGATGTTTAATTAATATCAACAACATCAAAGACAAAATCTCCATTTTAATGTTAGTGACGAATTAACTGAATGTACAGCACCGTTACCTGACCTACAGTATGTCCAGAATTTGCTTTATAGATGCCAGCACCTTATAATTATAGGTAAAATAAAAGGGCTGCATAAGGAGATTGGCTTTGTAGCCTTTGTAGGCATTTTTGAACATGACTTAGAGAATCAGGCTGAATTTCAGCCACAAGGACATCAATTAGCTCTGTCATTCAGGATCTGGGACAGGTGCTAAACCATCCTGGGTCAGCAACTGATGCTGAATTCAGTGCAAAAAATAAGTGCTTGGATACAACAGACCTCAACATCCATAGCAAACTGTCTTGGATGGGGTGAGCACTAAAAGAGCTACAGTAATCTAGAAATGATGTACTTATTGGTGGTGACATCACGCTTCCTCTCTACTAAAGTGGGCCCATTATGTTTGTGGTCAACTGCGGAGCATACAACATGTTAAAGTGCTTTCAAGTGACCAGGGGGATGGAATGGCCCAAACACAACCACATACACTCGTTAATGTCTAATATTTCTTAAGGGTTGTAGGTTCCCAGCTCAGTGACATTCAATAACACCCATGAGGCGTACTGAAAGCGAGAACGAGCGAAATACGAAATGCACTCGTCTTTACATCTTTTAATTGCATTATCTTGGCAGAAAACAGACGAGAGAGGTGGAGAGCAAAATAAGGAATAAGCACTCCCCCGTCATGCTGGAATTCGATTAGAGCTGGAAAAAAAAAGGAAATGGCTCCATTCCCCTTTCTCCATCATACTGAACACACAAAGCATATTAAAAACCACACACTCATTCAGGCCCATTACTGGAGGCTTTAGCTTTGACTGAGGCAGTATCGGTAACTTTGTAAACACGCAAGGACTCGATTTGATCTTCTGTCTGATAACACTAACAAGGACACAACAGAAGGAAATCTGATGCAGGATCAGACACTTCCAGAGCAAGATGGTTGAGCACGAGTAAACTCCTACCAAGCAAAGACAACCGCTGAACCAGTGACGGTTCACTGGTGCATGCCTCAATAGTCTGATCTCACAGCGATTTTAGCTTTAATTGTTAAAAATGTTCAAGTTGCCTAAACCAGAAGTGTCAAATAACACAACGCATCAGTTTCCTGTGAGTGGAACCAAGACTCCTGTCCACCACTGAGACACTGGGCCATTCAGTGAAGGAATCTCATATAATGTGGTGCAAATCATAGTTTAAAAAATGAACAAAATTCGTATTGAAACAAGAAGAACCAATAAGATCTGTGTAAGTATGCGAACCTTTGCTTTTAGTATGTGCTTTGACTTAACTTTTGTGGGAAATGTCCCGCACATCATCTCCGGAATTTTAGTCAGATTTTTTATTCACAACAGCTTCTTTGCTCCTTGGTTATCACGTCTCTTTAATAAATATCATTGGGAGCATGCTCAACTTTCACATTTAATGGTCACAGAAACTATTTCTCCCCAAGGAGTTTCTAAATGTTTATAAAAGGGATAATCATCGCTGATAGTGAGTTCATATTTCAATGCAAAATATAATTAGCAAATTGTAGATAATCGACTGCAATAGACCTCCATTACTGTAAGACTACACTATTAAAGCCACTAGTCTTGAGACAGACAATAGAGACAGACAGACGGCTGGCGCATGTGCTCATTGCACTTTAACTGAACAAAGAGGATATGAGATGAACCATTAGGGGGGAAAAGATGGTGCATTTATATGCAAAATATCAAATATGTAAAATATGAGAGAAAATACACTTTTAAAATAAGTTAAACTTATCAAAATACACAATACCTATAAATATATAAAAATACCTAAAAATCTGTAAAAGTCTGTACAGTAAACAAGGGGCAACAAAGGACATAAGACATTTTAAAGTGAAGAGTGCAAATGTTGCACAAGGGTGAAAGTGTGAGGGTCTTGAGTGTGTTTGGTTGGGGGAGTTAAGGGATCTGACACTTGACAGAACCTCCTGCAGTTACTGCAGGAAGGAGGATGACACAGGATGACACATGGAGGATGGAGGATGGAGAACAGTGCATGTGATGGTGGGAAGTGTCCTTCACGATGCTGATTGCTTGACGGATGATGTGTGTCTGGTAGAGCAGGGAGATGTTCTCTGCTGTCCTCACTATCCGCTGCAGGACCTTCTGCTCAGGAACAGTGCAGTTCCCAAACCAGACAGTGATGCTTCTTCAGCTTTCGGAGGAAGTGGAGGCGTTACTGGGCTTTCTTGGAGATGGAGGTGGTGTTGATGTTCCAGGAGAGGTCGTCCGTCATGTGCACACCCAGGAACTTCACACACCTGAGCTCCGCTAAGGAACTACAAATGCCTCTTCACATTGAACTCCTGATCTTATTTATTCATAATTTTCTTCACTTTTTTATCACTCTCTGGTGTTGACCAGAGGAGGATGGGTTCCCCTTCTGAGCCTGGGTTGCTCTAAAGGTTTCTTCCTATAATTAGGGAGTTTTTTCTTGCCACTGTCTCCTTTGGCTCATTTGGGGCTCGGACCCGGATTCTATAAACTCTGTAAAGCTGCTTTGTGACATCAGTTGTATGCAGTTGACTTGATACACAGACCCATCCAAAAAGGAAGTGAATAAATCCCCCAGTAGCATACCATCCTTAAGACATGTCATTTAGAACAAACGTACACATATGAAAAGAAACAGAAAGAGAAAAAAAAAACCCAGAACCCAGAAAAACAGAGACCATTCTATACAAATTCTTAGGGAATCCGATCACCTCAGAACCCTAATTAACACACATAACCATTTTTCACACATGGGGATATAAGTGATCCATAATAGGAAGCCATACCATATGAAAGCCATTCATATTACCCTCATGAGGCAAACTGGAAAGATCTCTCTATACCATTGTGTGACAGAGGGAGGGGTTTTTCTTGCATTTTCTTGCCACAAGTAGCAATTTTTCAAGCAATCTATTGCCTTTCGCATCAAGTGTCAGTGACATTGCTTGCCTCTTAGATGGGAGCCCCAGAATAAAAAGGCCAAGATCCACTTCCAGTTTTATTTTAAGAATGGTGCCAATTTCGTAAGCGATAAAGTTCCAGAATCTTAAACTGAGCTTGCACCTCCAAAAACAGTGAAAGTATGTCCCCAGCTCTGTGTGACACTTAACACAGACAGCTGATATAGAGGGATCAATTTTGTTCATCTAGACTGGTGTGATATGTAATCTGTGTAAGATCTTGTGTTGAGTCTCTCTGAGCCGGTTACAAGTGAAAGTGGATCTAACACTTTTTATAGCCTCCTGCCAGTCATCATCTACATAAGCATTATCCAAATCCCCCTCCCATTTCCAATCCAGAGACATTAGCATATAAAAAAGAATAAAATCTAGAGATAAAATGGGCATTGTTGATTGTGTTGACGAATAAACTCTCCAGCTTATTAAATGCTGGGGAATCTGGCAGCTGCTTTTGCCTTGAAATAGCATAGTGCCGAATTTCCGGATATCCAAAATGATGCTGATTTGGAAGATCAAACTTCTGTTGCAGCTGTTGGAAGGACATTAGAGAGCCATCCCGAAATAGGTTCCCTATTACCCAAATCCCCTTCATAGGCCATGTCTTGAAGAGGAGTGAGCCCATACCAGGAGCAAAATCCTTATTCAGATAAATTGGAGTCAACATAAACATATAGACCCACCTCCCTCAAAGAGCCTGGACATCTGTCGCCAGACTCTTATAGAACTGTATTGGGTTTTTCCTCACTCGATCACTTTGCCTGTAAGGACATGCAAACAGGCTCCAGACAGAGCATGGATGGAAAACCGGCCCAGGAGTCCACAGTAGGACACAGATCACAGTACGACCTAAATCACACCCAAATATATCTGGAATGACAAGCAGTTATATTTGGCATAGCCAGTTCGCCCAGTTCCACTGGCATCTGCAGGTTTGTCTAGGTTTTTTCCCCCTCCATATAAATTTAGAGAAGGCACTTTCCAGCTGGGTGGAGGTTTTCCTGCTTAACAATAAGTGCAACATCTGGAGAGGGTACAATAATTGAGGGAGAATATTCATCTTGATCAAACTTATTCTACCGAGTAGGGAAAGAGAGAGTTCTTGCCAGCACTCCAAATCGCTTTTAACAGTATGGATGATGGGAGCATAATTAAATTTCCATAATTTATTTAAATCAGCTGATACATTGATCCAGAGGTAAACAAATCCAGATTTTGACCATTTAAAGGGGAAGTTAAAGAGTCTGTGTCAAAATTACCTATTGGCAATGCTTCCGATTTGTCAAGTTTCAGGTGATGATAAAAACAGCAGGATGTCGCCTGCATATAATGCAATTTTGTATTCAGTCCCTCTCATCGATATACACTTTACATCTTCATCCTGTCTAATAGCCTCTGCCAGAGGTTCCAAAGCCAGCGCAAACAAAAGGGGGCTCAGCGGGCATCCCTGTCTGGTGCCTCTGGTCAATGGGAAGTGGTCTGATTGTAGACCATTGGTAATAACACAAGACCTAGAGGAATGGTAGATAGTTTGAATCCATTTTAGAAACTCTCTCCCTATTCTGAATCTTTGCAGGCCCCCAGATAACTTAATTCTACCCTGTCAAAAGCATTCTCTGCATCTAAAGATACAGAGATTGCTTAACAATTTTACTGATTGGTATACTGAATAACATTTAAGAGTCTCCTTATATTTGTGACAGAATAACGCTTCTGTATGAAGCCTGTCTGGTCCGTCGGAGTTTATAAGGCTTGGAAGAAGTTTTCTGGCCAACCGCTTAGAGAGTATCTTGGCATCAACCCCAATTAAGCGCTGATCTGCTTGAACTTCAGTGACCTGCCATTCTTAATCCATCGAGTTTAATATGACGTGGACACACCCTTTGCAAATATAACAGCTTCAGCTCTTCTGTGTGAGCTTTTACATACGGTGTGTTCCTGGGAATTTTTGACCATTCTTTCAGAAGCACATTTGTGAGGTCAGACACAGTCTCCCCCCTAATTCATCCCATAGGTGTCCTATCGAGTGGAGGTCAGGACTCCACAGCCCAGTCATGTTCTTCTACACCAAACTCGCTTGTCCATGTGTTTATGAATCTTGCTTTGTGCACTGGTGCACAGTCATGTTGGAACAGGAACGGGCCAGTCCCAAACTGTTTTCACAGTTGGGAGCAGGAAAATCTCTTGGTGTCCAGCTCCTGAAAAACCACCCCACACCATAATCCCCCCTCCATCAGACTTCACACTTGGCACAACGCAGTCAAACCAGTATCATTCCCCTGGCAACTGCCAAACCTAGGTCCATCAGATGAAGAAGTGTCATTCACTCCACAGAAGCATCTCCATTGCTCTAGAGTCCAGTGTTGGCACTTTACACCAATGCATCCCATGCTTTGAGAATTGCAATTGGTGATATATGGCTTGAATGCAGCTGCTCGGCCATGGAAACCCAGTCCATGAAGCTCTACACACTGTTCTTGAGCTGATTTGAAAGCCACATGAAGTGTGGAGGTCTACAGAGATCAACTCTGCAAGATTACTCAGTTAACTTGAGCCCAAAGTTGAACTTGAACACAAAATTTGTGACCAACACCACACCCCCAAAAAGACAAAAGCAGACTTCAACTTTTTTTTACAAAACATTTATTCATCTTGAGACAGCAAGAAGTGGAAATTACATCATTTGCAATCAGTGCTATGGTACTGCCTTGTGGACAAAGTAATCCTTAAAAAGTGAAAGAAAAACTACTGAGAAATCAACTACCAATGATGGAAATAAGATAAAGGGCTCTAGTTGGGCTGTTGCTCACGTTTGTGATTATTTAAAAACAGAACAAAATTTTTTTAGGTAACCGCCTCTCCTCTGGTCTTGGTCCACCCTAATTTGGGGAAGAAAGGAATGTAAACTTGTGCTTAAAAATGTACATTGTGTGGTGACAAAACCTTGGTCCAAAGAAGTGTGGTTTTGTGTGACTGTGATGCCTGAGGTGGTGTGTAAAAATGAGCCATTCCAAGTTGACCTTAGTCAGATCCGGACTCGTCCTCTGAGCTAGGTGGGGTAGAAGCAGCCTCCTCCTCTTCGTCATCATCAGACTGAGAAGAGAGAAAATGTCAGTTTCTCCTACATGACTGACCACAGCAGAGAGCCTCCTAGATAAGCTAGCTCCAATACCGGTGACTTAAAAAGAAAACATTATGAGTGATTCCACCTTAGCTAGCAGACCTACTGCTCAAGACCAGAGTGGACTGCTTATTATGTAGATATGATACAAATCTGGCAATTTTAAAATGCAGTCAAGCTATGAGACAGAACACAAGAACACTGACAAACATGCACATAATCGTGTCAAGAATTCACCTTGCGCTTTTTGCTTTTGCTTTTGCCACGGTCCGACTCAGATGAGCTCTCCTCACTGGAGATGAACTCTTTGCTCTTAAAGCTGTCATTTCCTCCTCGCTCTTGCTCCTTCTCACCCCCACTTTTTCTTTTCTTCGTATCCGTTTTACCTTTCTTTTTCTTCTCTCTGTCATAATGTACACACACAAATGAAAAATAAATAAGAATGCATGTACACAGGCATGAAAATGTTGCGAATACACTACTCACAAAAAGTTAGGGATGTTCAGCTTTTGGGTGAAATTTCAGGATGAACCTACAATGCAATATAAACCTCATAGGTGAACTTAATGTGATCTTCCCTAAACTTTTCAACGTTTCAGTGCTTTTTACACAATTTGCTGTTCTCTAACAAGGAGCTTAACAGCCAAATTCAGGTGTTTGCTACATGAATAGACCAAAAAACCTTTATGGTTTAATCAGAACAAATATTTAAAACAGTCCATCATGAGACTAAGACGACATCTAACAACTAATGAACAGGACGTCACCATCGCGAGGCTTCAAACAGGAAGTTTTCACACGGAAGCGACCACTGAGCTTAGTGTCAGAGTCATCAGCAGGTTCCAGCAAATACAGAGAGACTGGACGAGTCACAGAAAGACATAGAAGTGGACGTCCTTAGACCCCGTCCCACACGGATGACCACTTCATTGTGTACAGTGTCCTGAGGAACCAGATAATGAACCACTCAATTCATTTAAGGAGGTGAAAGGAACCCAAGTGTCACGTCAGACCATTCGAAACCATTTACATCAGCATATTCTACGTTCTAGACGACCTGCAAGGGAACCTGACCACATCACAGGAACAGGGAGCATTTACACTGAAGAGGAACTGTCAGTGTAAATGTAACTATCAGTGCTGTTTTCTGATAAAGAAAATGGTGGTGGTGTTAGTGATGGCAGGTGTTTCTAGTCAATACAGAACTGCTCTACACTCTGTGAATGGTGCAGTGAGGAGCCCATACTCCATGAATAACATCATTAATCCAGTGATTGTGCCCCTACATGAACAACACAGGCCTCATTTCATCTTCATGGATGACAATGCTCCAGATCATGGAGAAGCATCATTAGGGAACGGCTGCTGGAGACTGAGGAACCTTGAATGGAGCGGCTGCACTTTCTCCAGACCTGAGTCCCATAGAAAACCTATAGTATCAGCTGAGTCGCCTGGTAGAGATTCGTAACTCTGTTCCCCAGAATCTCAAAGACCTGAGGGACCTTCAAGAAGAGTGAGACGCCATGTCTCAGCAGCCATAAGTCGACTTGTTAACATGAGACGTTGTTGTTGAGCTGTAATTGATGCTCAAGGGCACATGACACATTGAGATTTTTGTTGAGGTTTATTCACCACTGCTGTTGGCTTTTGTTTTCATTGTTTGACATAAATGAAATTACCATCACATGCTTCAACTTAAATGCTCAACTTTCCTCATATTATATCACTATAGTGGGAACTTTATACATTTTCCATAAATTTAAGCCAAATTCTAAATAACCCAAATTTTTTTGCGAGTAGTGTATATGGGTGGGAGTATGTGCAGTAACTCACTTGACAGTAGATGATGAGGCTCCTCCTCCAGACTCCTTATATTCCTTCATTGCTTTGTCATATTGCTTTTTAGCCTCCTCTGCCTTCTTTTCCCATCCCTAAAGAAAGTGCGTTGACGCGACAGAGGAAGTGTGTGGGAGAGGTAAAACATTTATTAAATTTTACTCCATTTTAACAACCATTTATGATCGTTCCCTAAGGACTGCATGTTGGGAAAAGTGAAGCTGGGTGGTTTTCAAAGGGAGTAAGCAGCTTGAAGCTGGTAATGGACAAGACAGGGTCTGGGCTTTTGCGGTATGTATGTGGATTCAGTTGGATTCTAAAAGTGTGGAACAGAAACAAATAGTAGTTTACTCATTTTAATACTACTCCATTATCAGGTTTTCTTTAAGGGCCCTATTAATTATTTGTATGTAAATGTCAATCTGAGTTTATGTACCAATAAATTGATTTTACTTGAATATTTTCCAACATTTCTTGATAATTAAATCAAGTCAGTTTTATTGATATAGTGCTTTACCAACTCATCTGGGTCTGAGCTCAGCATCTACCTGTAAAGCATAAAGTACAGGCAGATGGTCTGTGGTAGTTGAAGTAGATCGGTACAGGTGTTGTTCCAAAATTTAACAGACCCGTTTTTAATGAAAATATTAAGTAACATTTTAATCTCTGTTCTTTTGATTGGCAGACCAAACTCAAAAAACAGTTCCAGAATAGTACAATAGCCATACATTACTTTTTATGGATGTTGTGAACACATTGTGTTTTTGAAACCTATTTTCCATTAAGATTATGGATTAAACTATTTTACATACTTCAAATGCTACACATATGCTAAAAATCTAAATTCGTTTTTCAAAATATGATATTGCATGTATCCAAGCTATAACATCATATGCCACAATAAACAAGAGGATATGAAAGTTTTATGAAAATGTGGTGGAAACAAAATATTGATTTGTCTGTATATTGTCATCATTGCTCACGCCATACAATAATAGATACGCAGATGGCAAAATCAGTATTTTAATTGCTAAACATTCCCCAACAATTTGGTTTGCAGGCGTCCCTTCCTAATTTCTCCTCTAGTGGGCGCTGCTCAAATGAATGCAGGAAACTTGGGGGAAAAGTTGAAGATAAAGTTACCAACAGGAAACATGGCAGATAAAGAGACGCCGCAGCTCCATTTAAATCTAAAGGGTTCACTTTGGCTTTTATAACATTAATGGAACTGATCATTTTGTACAGAGTCGCAGCTCTGCGTTTCTTTCTTTAAATGAAGCCTAAAAGCGAACCCTGTCAACGTGATTAAAATAGAAACACTGCATGGGGAAAGACCCAATAATGCACGGGAATACATTTCCACCAATATCTAGCGTTTGCTGAACTGTCCTCACATATCATCAAACCTACAAAGTGTAACGCTGTATGAATGTCCAACAGTGCATTTACATTTAAACACGCTTTCTACTCAAGGCCAATGTGATTGGCTTTTGCCTTTTCTTGCTTCTTTGTGTCGATCAACTTTTGTTAGCGCCAAACAGTTCTAATAAAGTTTCAAATTGAGAAAGATGTTACTGTATTTATTGTACCATTTTATTTTTGTATGCATTTATTTTAAGATTCTATTATATTACTTGGTTGGTTATGTTGACTAGAAAGTCTGGTTACTCTCAGTTCTATGTTATTTATATACTGATGTATGAGAGATATGTTCTGGCTGAAGTAATGAAATATTTTAATATTAATTGTTAAATCGTAAATTAAATCGTTATCATGGGCCATGTATCATGTAACGTTTGGCACCCTGTGATTCCCAACCCCAGTGGACGCCCCATCATCGTTTCAGGTCAGCGTCTCAGAACAAAATAAAGTGCAGAAGCTGGGTTGTATGCAGCCAGATTTGGATCTAAAACCAAATCAATAGATGAAACAAATGTTCTATTTTATTAAGGCAAAACTGCTCCGTTGTACAGAACTAGTGCCCATTAACACATAATGACATCAAATCTGGTCCATTAAAGATGACTATTTCCTCAAGCTATTTAAGTATATTAGGGAGTGCATGTGGGACGTGACCAACCTCTTTGCGGCTTTTGTCGAGCTGTTTCCACATTTCTCCTGCTTTCTTGGAGATTTCAGTGACAGAGATTCCGGGATTATCAGCCTTGATGCGTTCTCGGCTGGAGTTCAGCCACAGCATGTAGGCACTCATCGGTCTCTTGGGTGCTCCTGCATCCTTCACCTTCTTCTGTGAGTGAGAGAGTGCAAGAGCAATATTAGAACAATGTATTATGAATTTCCAACACTTTATTATAAGGTCAATTTTAATAACTTTTAACATTATAAATGTGTGTGAGAATTTGTTAAAAACATACAAACACCTTGGTCTGTCAAGTCAAAGTGTTTTATATATAATTTTTAAAAAAAGAAAAAAAAGGACATTGCCACAAAGCATTATTAAAGAATCTAGTACCAAGCCCTTTGTGAGGGTTTCACAGGCTAAATCTAGAGGGAAAACATTTTTTTTAAGCAGACACTAGATAGCATAAAACAATATCAATGTGCAGAAATACACAAACCTGACCTGTAACGACCAGTAGAGCCTATAGTCTAGAACAATTACAGTCTGTAGTTAGTAGGAGAAACTTCCTTTGGAGACTGTGTTAGTATCTTTGGTTAAAGCGAAGGGATAAACTTTAAAAGGGATAAAGAACCATTATATTGTACAAAAGAGAGTTACCCCATCTATTAAAGGCTTGCAAAACAGCAGGATTTAACATGGGAATTCAACCATTTTTAAGCTGGCACAAAAATAATAATTATTTACTATACAATACTACCATTGAATTGATGTGGATTACATAAAAACGGCACTGAATTGGAAATAAAGGATTAATTTCTCTGCGATTTTGCATTACTCTGTCTTGCATAAATTCTCTGCCACGACTGTATACTTTGGTCCAGAGTGTGAGCGAAAAAAAAAATCTATATGAACAGCTGCGGCTGATCTCATCACCAGAACAGGAACACAATTTGATTGCACCGAAACACAGGGAAATAATTAGACTGCACACATGGCCTGTATTAATTACAATTTTATTTAGTCCCTTGGACAAAACCAAGCCTTTGTATAAGAAGAAGAAGGGAAAAGGCCTTTTTTTTGGTTTGTAGTCTTTGCTTTCTTGGCCTGTGTATGATCAATACTGTAGAAGGTTGGGGGGGGGGCCTCTTTAAAAGCACACACCTCTTGGGACAAACACAGTCGGTTAAACAAGAACAGATATGGTACCGTTCTTTCTCAGATTCACTGGTAAGCTCCTCAGGTTGACTGCAGGATAATGACTTCCACAAACTCAGGGCCAGCACTGCCCACTCTACCACTGCATTTCAAATAAACTGGTCCCTCACATGAAGCCTTAGTTCCACACAAACACGGTCACCACCACCATAGCTCATGAAGCAATCAGAAAACTCAAGTGAGTACAGCAAACTAAAATTAAAATTAAATAGCATGAAAGCAATGATTAGACTAAATAAACAAGCATGAATTAAATAAAATATTATAAACATTGTCATTACTATAAATATAACTAAATATAAACTATATTATCAAGACAAGTCAACTTTATTTATACAGAAATTTTTATAAATGACGGTCACAAAGCAGCTTTACAGAGTTTATATAATCCATGTCCGAGCCCCAATGAGCCAAAGGCGACAGAGGCAAGAAAAACTCCCTAATTATAGGAAGAAACCTTGAAAGCAACCAAGGCTCAGAAGGGGAACCCATCCTCTTCTGGTCGACACCAGAGTGTGTCATAAGTGTTGGTGCAAAAATGCAGAAACCAATGTCTGATCAACTATATTCATGTTAAGGAGGATAAAGTATAAATTAAAAATTTCCCCGATTCATAATTTTAACAAGCAAAAAAAATTTCCTCCCATTTCAGTCTTACCTCTTTACGTGGTTTTCTCGCTTTCTTCTCCTTTGGTGCTTTCTTGGGCTTCTTTTCAGGTTTTTTCTTCTTTCCCTCATCCTCACTGTCTCCACCTTCTGCATCACTGTCACTTGCTGAGGCATTACTGTCATATCTGTGCACAGACACATGGAGAGCCTGTCAAAAACCCAAAACTGCCAATATATGGAAGTATGAAATAAAAATGGAACTCACTCCTCAGCAACATCATCCTCCTCCTCTCCAGGATTGAATGACTCATCTGTGCAAAGAAGGATAAAATGGTAGACAAAAATAATTCAAATTTTAACTATCATTCATAATCTCTAACCCAGTGATGAATCTCCATAGCAATACTGCCACTCACCACTATCGCCTTCTGATTCGTCACCCTCCTCTCTGATTTTGCCCTCCTCCTTCATCCTCTCCAGATAAGCATCATGCTCATCCTCATCAGAATCACTGTACCCATCTTTTCCCTTCATTTCCTGAACACACACACAATTTATTTTGCCTGCGAGACAATATCACATGACTACTAGAGTTGGCCAACTCCAGAATGCTCTGCGCGTAGATCAGGACAGGACCCTCCTCTGATGACTGTCATAGCAACCTTATGCTAATACTGGCGCAGTGCTACTCGGTTTAGAAATAGCTAAAAGAAACGCAGAAAACAGGAGCTTTCTGAACAGGTGGGAAGCAGAATATCTGAAACCCTGATTAAAGTAGCGTCCAAAAAAAGATGCCATGTATCTGGATTGGACACAGTAGATCAGTATGTAGCAAACTGAGCTATAATTAAAGTTTTCTTTCTGCACGTTATCTTGCTGCTCTAAGGCATTGTCTTGAATAGTGGCATGCTCATTGAAGGATACTATTATTAGTTTATTGATATAGGCTTGCTATATTATTTAAAATGTATTGTTAACCTGCGGTTTTGAAATATAAATCAGATTGCTGCAAATAAAAAAAGAGGCATGCAATTTTAATATACATTTTATCTAAGAAATTAATGCCATTGATGTGTTTTTATTATTCAAAATTCGATTTTGCATGTGTGCAATATTAAGTTATATATTGTATAGTATTAAATGTTGCTTGTTCCATATTCAAAAGGTTCATTGTTTTATCTGTGTAAAGATTTTTTCAATAAATAACGATGTTGGCCCGTGACTTTGTCCAAGGTTTACATTTTGGCCCACTGTGTATTTGAGTTTGACACTCCTGTTCAAGAGGACGTGTGTGGGACTGATGATGAGAAGTTTTCTTTACAGTAATCATTACCTCTCTTAATCCTCGGTTCTTGATGCTCAGTTTCTTGGCATTAACAAAGTCAAACAGCTTGCCGTACTCTTCCCTTAAAAAGAGAAAAACAATCACAGAAAATACATGTTTTTAATAAAGAACCAGTCATTTTAAAATGCTCGTTAAAAATCTAATACAGATTTGTAGTTAATCTAATTCAGGCTTAACAGAAATGGTGGTTTGTGAAGTCAGGAAACTCAAGATAATAAATATTTAATAGCCTGCTAATAGTTTAATAGCAGGGTTGCGCAATCAATAACTTGTTATTAAGGCCTTCCCCAATGTCCTATCTAATCAATCAGTGTTCTTTTCTGAGCTGTTCACCAATCAATGGTTATATTTATTAAGTCATACATTTTAAAAAGTGAGTACACACATTTGTACATTTTATGTACAATTACTGCTTATTTTGTGATTTTACAAATCAGATGAATAAATCAGTGTACAAATTATGGCACAGACGTTTTATATTTTTATACCAACATTATTAATTCTGCAAATAAATAGATCAATATTTTGCCTTAAACTTGCAGGAAAATGCCAGAGACCATTATGTTCCCTGGAGAGCAGGGGTGCCCAAAGTGGGTCCTGGAGGCCGCTGTCCTGCACAGTTTAGTAGTTCCCTTCCTCAAACAGACTCCCTGAACCTGGCAATTAACAGGTGAGTCTCACCAGTTGTGCTTGATCAGGGAAATCACTAAACTGTGCTGGAAACCGGCCCTCAGGACCGGAGCTGGGCATGTCTGCTGCAAAAAATCTTCACTCATTAGTTGAGAATGTGAGCGGTTATCTTTTGCATAAGATTATTAAATTTAGCTCAATCAAGTTTTCTGATTTGTCATAGAAGGTGTGCAAAACATGCAATATGACTAGAGTGATAGATTTTTGCAGCAATACTTATTCTAGCAGAGGAGAGAACACAGAGTCGGTGCGTAATGTGGATGGTGAAGTTTACCTCTCGATGCTGCTGAAGGTGTACTGATTGCCCTGTTTAGTCTCGATCTCAAAGTCGAAGGAACGGGTGGTGGTGGTGCCTCGAGCGAAGTTCACACAGGAGATCTCCTCAAAGCGCAGATGCACTGGGGGCTTATGAACATAGATGAAGCCCCTTTCCAGAGGATACAGCAGTCCTGAGCTAGCTTTATATGAGCAGGTTATGCACTGTGCTCCTGAATGACTAAACAGAGAGAGGGAGAGTTTTTACTATACTGCATGTCCTGATTCTTCAGGGTTCAGTTTATTGCAATAATATATTTTTAAAAAAAAACCTATGTTAAAACATTTAAAGCATCAACTGACAGCGCTGCATTACAGAGCAAACCAAAAATCATTCTTTGCTCAGTCCCCACATAAGCTTCATCATACGCTGCAGAGGCTGGAAGGCATTAGCAGTGGTTTTGAGGGTTTTAATGCAAGTAGTACTTTCTTGGCATATGGTCCTTCATTGTGGATAAAACCAATCTTAATGTGAAGTTGCATCAGTGTGTGTTCTTACCCCTGGAAGCTTCCAGGCACAGTGATCTTCCTGTTGACCAGGGACTTCATGACCCTGCTGACCATCTCATAGAGAGAGCCAGACATGTTCTTATTTAATTTGCCCTCAAAACGCCGCTCTACCTCCTCCCTGCAGAAAAACACAAATAAATGATTCATTTATATATAATATATACACACACCAACATATCTATCTATTTATCTATCGAAGTTGTAGTAAAGACTGAGAATTAACAGTCTAATTTCAATAAATGGGACAGAGGGACTAGACAGAGAAACTCACTCGCTCATGTTAAGGGTAAGGTTGATATCTTCATCTTTGGAGAAGAGGAGAATAAGGAAATGATAACGGGTCTGACCCTGCTTAATGGGTGGGTCCAAACTGATCTGGAAAAAGAAAGGGGAAAAATGTTGGAGAGATCCAGTATTGCACAAAAAGGAATAAACATCCCCAATCTTTCCTTAAAACATTAGTACATAGAAAATATCCAACATATTATACGGGTACATCTAAAAAAATTTGAACACTGGGGAAAACTCATTTCTTGACATTCCTTTCAGAAAGTGAAATTCATATATTACATAAATTACATTAAAAACACATAAAATAAAACATTACATACAGAGTGAAATATGTCAAGAAAATATGCCTTCTTGGAATTTAGATGATTATGGCTTTCAGATAATAAAACCCAAAACTTACTGTCTCAGAAAATTTGAATATCTCACAAGATCAATAAAAAACAGAAATGGCAGGCTTCTGAAAAGTATGTTCATTCCTATGCATGAATTACTGCATCAATGTGACGTGGCATGGAGGAGATCAGCCTGTGGCTCTGCTGAGGTGTAATGGAAGCCC
>JBBIGC010156064.1:0-17356 GCA_037576955.1 Lepidarchus adonis
CAGGAGGGTGTTAACAGACAAAATTTCATTGGGTCTTTGCCCCCCATCCCCCCCCCCACCCCCCCCCCATCCCCACATCTTAAAAAATAACTTTACAGTATGAAAGTGAAAGTGAAAGTAGGTAGCATAAAATGCTCAGAAAAAGGCATAACAGAGCCTCTGGTGGGTGAATGTCTGCCTTTGGTGGACTGACAGAGAAATGGCTTCATTGCATTATACACGTTCCTGCGTTTTTAAATGAGTTTCAACGTATAGCTTACATCACGCTCAGAGGAATGGATACCGTATTTCCCCATTTTATAAGGTTTAGAATTTTTTTTCAAACTTTAAGATAAGCTGCCCCATGTTATTAGCCACAGCGTTACTAAATTTACTGATCAGAAAGAAAAGCATCTTACTTTAAATGCCCCTGGAGACCTTTGCAGCTCTATACCGATAGTGACATTATACTGTAGATGAGCATAATTTGAAGAAAGTTAAGATTCATCATTTTAGCATTTCAGTGTTTCAGCGAATTTCCATGTAGACGAATGATTGATATCTCTGTACTGCCTTACTCCAAATCTCCAAAATCTCAAATTTCTCAGCCAACAAAACACTTTTGATCCTTTTATTTCTTTTAAATTGAGCTTTTTCCAATTCATATTAAACACTAGGATGTAATGTAAAGTAGGAAAGCACTGAAAAAGTTTAAGAGAGGGTGGATTCAGCAGCACCAATTAAGTGAGAGAATATTGTCTCTGATCTGTCTTTGCTTTGCATTGCTTTTCAAAGTTTTCGTCGACATTTAAATTTGGCCTGCAACCAAAAATAGGTTTTAACATGGTTCTACACATGAACATTGTCTTTACTATAAAGATCCCTTGAACAACCTCTTCCTCTTTTAAGGTTGTAAATACTAATAGGTAATAGTACATTTAACCTGAAAGGTTAATTATTAAGTGGAAGAAATGGACAGTATTCATCATTCAAACTGTGCTGCAATGCATGAAGAGCAAACTACTGTTTTTTCCTGGAACCGTTCCTCTGAAGGATGGTCTTTTTAGTGCACTTCACAGTTTAACATGAAGCAAATGTTCAGAGGGAAAAATATTTTCATAGAAACCACTTGACAGAAGGTGAAAGAAGGTAAAAAAGCTGAAAAAAACCCCGACATTGCTCTTAATAGTGCATAATACGCATGAGAGTGCATTGTATTTATAAGACATCCTGGGATGATGGCTAGATGTATTAAAAGTGCCTACCTTGGCTTTGTGGGCTGGTGTGTTTGTGTTCATCTGGATGACCTAAGCAAATGGAAGTCCACATTTGGGAATGAGTCCACATTGAGCTTCATTGGCTTTCCTCTAGCCTTGTCCCAGGTGAAAATGGAGCAGGTCACTCTTGGAAGGACTCTCCTCGACCAGTGGCCAAAACCAAACGCATGTCTTTCAGTATGCCTGCGCTCCTGATGCTGGAAATTCCAATGTCAGTATGTGTGGAAATGTCTGGGCTGTCTGGTGCACCAAGTAAACTGAGCTAAAAGCTGAACCCAGTCCCTCCTACTCTGCTCTTAGGTCTTTTACTGGAAATCATTCCTTTGCTGCTCTGCTGCCTGGACCTATTCCAAAGCTGTCTGGTTGTTTGCCTCTGGGAATTAGCTCCCTAATGACAAAAAAAACCTAAGAAAAAGGAATAAAGAAGTTTACAATTTAAAAAATTGTATGGTGAACTATTGTATAGTATAGTTTTACCATCTCATAAACTCTGTAAGTGTAAAACCAGAGCTTATAAATATTTTCTTCACAATAATGTGTTTGTTTTATTGGTGGCAAGAAAAATACAATAAAAGGTAAAGAATGAACAAAAACTCAACCCTATTGACCTGTATGCTGCTTATACCCTACCCACGTAAAAAACTATGACTGACTTTGCTAACAGTAAATACAGAATACAATCATGTGAAAAAATTAGGACACCCTATGAAAGCCTGTGTGTTTTTTTTAACATTCTTGACTCTCAAATATAACAATACAGGAAGATTCAAGTAATACCACTAAATAATTAAAACTGAAGTAAAGACATTTCGAAATCGTCTGTAAAATGTAATTCTACAAAATTCTGCAATTTCTTGTGAGGAATAAATAAGGAGACCCTCACCTTTACTCCCAATTAAAATGACTCAAATCACACAGGTGTAGCACATCAGGTGCACATGATTAGAACATTATTACTATTTTGAAGGTTTGGTGTATTACTGACTGTTGAGTTGAGAGTAGCACCATGGTGAGATCACAAGAGCTGTCTGATGCCTTCAAAAAGAAGATTGTAGCAGCTTATAAGTCTGGAAAAGAGATTTAAAAGAAAGAAATGTCAATCAGCCATTCAGCTGTCTAGAAAATAGTCTACAAGTGGAGTACTTCCAAAACAACTGCCAATAGGCCCAGATCTGGCCATCCATACAGTACATGTTCACCCAAAGAGCAGACCACAAGATGCTAAAAGACCCTAAAATGTCATCATGTGACCCACAGCAGGCTCTTGCTACTGTTGATGTCAAAGTGCAGGCCTCTACAATCAGAAAAAAACTGCACAACTTTAACTTACATGGAATGTGGAAACCTTCAGTCTCTAAGAGAAACATCAAGACCAAACTGAGGTTTGCCAGAGAGAATGTTCCTTGGACAGTTAATTTTAAATGGAAATATTAAGACAGCAGAACAGAGGACATGGTGTAAACCAAATGCAGCATTCAAGGAAAAGAATCTCATACCAACTGTGAATTATGGATTGGAAGTGTCATGGTTTAGGAATGCTTTGCTGCAGCAGGACCTGGCCAGCTCAGCATCATAGTATCCACCATGAATTCTACCATGTATCAGAAGGTGCTTGAGGAACAAGTGAGACCATATGTAAGAACATTAAAGCTGAATTTGAACTAAACCTTTTTACATGGCAATGACCCCAAACATACCAGTAAATCCACCAAAAACTGGCTGGGTGAACAGACTGTACATGCAAGAAGCCTCTCAAACATCTCACAGCTTAAAGAATTATGCATTGAGGAGTGGGGCAAACTTTTCTCAGACCGATGCCTGAGCCTGGTAGATGGCTTCAAGGTTATTTCAGCCAAAGGGTAACACTAGCTATTATGGTGTAGGGTGTCTTAACTTTTTTCTCAGTTAGAATACACATTTTTGTTGATATCTTTTGTTTAATTAATAAATCAATGTTAATTTTTGTTGCATACCTGCAAATAAATCACTTTCTGTTCCAGAGATAAATAAAAACAAGATTAGGCATTGATATGTTAACATTTCTTAATACAAATCTGAATATTTAATGGGGTGTCCTAACTTTTTCACATATATGTTGTCCTGGACCATGTCTCCACATGTTGGATCTCCAAGCGTAGACTGTATATGTGTAGCCTGTAGCAGGGGAGAGAACTCATGACCTGAAATTCTGAGTGCTAGACCACCTCCCCCACCAGAGAACAGAGCAATGGGGGTGCAATAACTTTGTCAAAGATGGGGCACAGTACAGATAGAAATATATAGGTTGATACATTGTGAAAAACACAAGTTACTGAGACACTCTGGTCACACAGGTCAAAGTAAATTCAAGAGTTAACCCACTGGCCAATGCCAAATAGCATGCTTTGTTGTGTAATTGTATGCATGCAAATTTTATGGCATCATTTATTTTATATGTACACTCAAACCCTGTTAGCTCTTGATTTATTTATTTACTTATATATTTATTGGCACAATTTGAGTTATTGGTAGGGTTGGGTGATATGGCAAAAATATCATACTACTTTGAGAAATTTAAAAAAAAAAAAAAGACCAACTTACCATATTAATACAGTATGTGAGCATACGTTTAACAGCAGTGAGAATCGTCTTTATAATGAATTTAGAAGATTGAGATTTTTCTAAAAAATTGTCCATTGCCTGGCATTACATTTTATATTCATGATATAGTGACCAGTTATTTAAAAAAAATAATGGATTAATAATAGTTAAAAAAAAAAAAAGGTCTAATTCTAAAAAGTGGCTTAAATTAACAATAAAAATCATATTTTTATATCAAATCATTCATTCAAAGATTCTAAAACATCAAAAAAATCCTCATCATATACAGTATAACACAGGCCCTACCTAGAAGGCAACTTCTGTAGACTTGCACAATTTAACAAGTGACAAATAGAATTGAATTTCCTAAAAACTGATAACATGGGCTGGAAATACGTCATTCACCACTTAGAATATTAGACAGGGAAGAGGCGCATTAGTGTATTTTTAGATTAGAAGCCTTCAGGAAAAGAGTTTGATCTCATTACATCTCATTACATCTCATTACATTGCTTGTGAACACATTGGCTCTGTCTCTACCAGCAATTCTTGTTGTTATTCAATTAAAACAGGCAGAATGTGTCCATGTTAGTGAAGCATGACCAACACCACCCAGTGTTCAACCAATGAGCAGTCAGATTTATAACAGAACTGTATTACGATGTTTAGACTTTAAATCATTTTGGGGGGTTTTGTATCTGGCTTGCATGTACAAAAATGCATTGTAATTTTATTGTAATCATATTTATTCATTAGTAAGGCATGATGTTTATGGCATCAAGGGACCGATTAAAACCTCCTCGTCAATGAAGGCAGAGCATAGTTACATCACAGAATAAGTGGTTTATGACCAAATTAAATTTAACACATTTAGAGACAAACAACATAAAGAGTAATAGTCATAAAACTGGTTATAAACTTAATGCCAAATTGAGAATGAGCTAAACGGAGGTGGGGCTTGAATGCTGTTTTTTACAGTGTAGTAATAATACCATATTTTTACATGTAAATGTGTAAAAACGAAATTTGTTGGAGCATGGATGTCATTAGGCCTATTTTGTGCATAATTTGGGACTAAAAATGATCCCAAACCCCCCTAAAAATATAGTAAATACAGTAAATTTAAAAATGACATATTACATTTCATATAAGAGCGCTTGTAAACTGAACACAGGTTAGAAATAAAAAAAAGTGTTGATTTCATTATAATTATGTGATTAAAATGATGTACTGGCTGTTTTAAGCTGCTATAGGTGGAGGACGGGCATTAGGACACAGGTGGAAGTCACCTGTTAGCAACTAGCGTTCAGAATATTTCATTGTTAGAGATTGTGAGTAGGTGTCAATAACTGTTAATTTTTTTGTGTAGGATTAATGAAAAATGTTCAGCACTTGGTTTATGCTAATTCCTTCCTACAACCCTGGGGCTAAGCTCCCCTTGTCTTTGAATACTAGTGACGTCCCTGTGTTGGACCATTTTACTTGAACATTTCTGTGAGTTATTTGAAGAAAAGAGCTTTGGTATTTTCAGTCAGTGTGTATGATTGCAGTCAAACATTGCATGATTTCTATTTCTGATACGCATCACTGTCAAAGAATTGTCCTATATTGGACTATATTGGTAGGAGAGATATGCGAGTGTGCAAAACCTTTATGAAGGATCATAAAAAGTTGCTCCTAGACATTACAGGTACATCCTGTATTTCGAGATTCTTAAAATTTTAAAACTCTTCACATCTAGACATTTTTAAATGTTGTAAAATGCAATAAGGCTTCTGGGTTGGTACGTGGATGGAGCAGATGTAGTGTACGAGCACTCCGGTAAACTTTTATTTATTTATTTTTTTTTACTCTTTAGCCTCCTTAGGCACGTTAAATGCTGTCTTTTCTAACCTTCCACTTCTTTGATGAAATGGCATCAAAAAGTGCAAAGTTGAGTAAAAAGCAATAACCATAATTCAGGGAAATATGCCACCCTATGGTGGCATATGTCTCTCCAAAATCCCAAGTTATCCCTCAGCATCAATGGTATCTTCAAAAATATGCACCTCCATACTATGACAGATTGACTGACAAATTTTCACTGATAACAGTCCTGAAAAACAAACAAACAATGAAACATGGACTTATAGTACCAAGAGACACATTCTTTTAGCCCATCTTAGTTTGAACCCAGGGAACTATGCAGTGTTTCTGTATAGAACTGAGTCATTTAATAATTTCATCATTGCATTGCATTGCATTATTTAATGCAGCAGTAGAAGTAGCAGTATTTTTACATTTACAGCATTTGGCAGACGCTCTTATCCAGAGCGACGTACATGGTGAGCAGTTGGGGGTTAGGTGCCTTACTCAAGGGCACTTCAGCCTGCTGTCCGGTTCAGAGAATCGAATCTGCAACCCTTCGGTTACAAACCCACTAACCATTGAGCTACAGCTGCCCCTAAAAAAGTTGTCTGTTCAGTTGTCATTACTATTGTCAGTATAGTTGTCAGACTGAATATATTTCATTTACTTTCATTTAAAGTATTTAGCAGACGCTCTTATCCAGAGCAACATACATGGTTGTACTGTATGTCACATCCACATTCAAAAGAGGTTTATGGTCTTGTCCTTATTATTCCTTAAATAATTTCACAACATTATACTGTATATGGTAAAATACCTATTTTATCTGTAATTTTGTGTTGAGAAATGTTGTTCCTGAACTGAAAACATGAAGTTTTGCGAAAAGTGGTAAGCCATCACCCATCTCTGCTCTGCCAGAGCCTTTTGTGGGTGCTCCCAGTCATGATCCCCAGACTAAAAATGGTGTGACTTCAATATTCAATATCATAATTACTTTTTCACCCTTATTTTGGTATTTATCAACTTCTCCAACTGTACATTTGATTGTATTTTCAAAATTAAGTTGTTTAGCCTAATCATTAAAAGTCATGACGTTGTCATTTTTGTTAGTTCAATGAAAGTTTGTATTTACATCCAGTTTTTATTGCATTTTTAAAAAATAAAACTGGATCTGTACAAATATTATTCTTTTAAGAACCATCTAATGAATGGCTCATTAGGATCTATGGCATCATGCATAGAACCCTTATTTAAATAGTGTGGCAGTGCCAATACTGAAACCTTAATTATCTTCTCATTTCAATACTGATCCAATATTTTTCTTTTTCTTTGTCAGGTCCAGGCCACTTTCGCTCCCTTAGCGGCATGGCCCAGGACCAAACACAGTCCAATCTCTGGCTGTGGTGTCCTAGTGGTTAGGATCTTGCCTTTGTGGTCAGAAGGTTGCAGGTTCAAATCCTGGCCCTGGCACCGGCATGGTACCCTTGAGCAAAGTACTGGCCTGCTAAACTGCTAAACTGCCTCAAATGTAAATTGGGCACATTTCATTGTGGTGCACTTTGTGATTAAATGTGTTTATAATGGCATTTAGTCATATCATCTGTGTGTGGCTTTTCATGCTAGATTTGTGACTGGATGGGATTTATTCTTATTATCTCACAGCATTTTTAGCTCAATGCTAACATCTGGCATAGAATTGTGGCATCTCATTTACAGCTGTGCTGCATAATTTGTAAGAAGATTCCGAGATTAAGCTTCAATCTTAGTTTCTTTGTTTTTGTGGCTTTTTGTGCATCAATGACTTTACACTGTACTCTGTAGCTGTTTTCTGTGGTTACATATATGCAGCTCACATATATTGAAAATATTGTGATAACTATTGTTATGTGTTCTGTGCATTCATGTATTTGTAATGGTTTAGAAGTGCAGTGTTGAGCTGTTAATGGGTGCACATGTGTGGGTATCCCTAGGGAGGGGCTAGTGGGGTGTGGTAGGCATGTGCTAGGAGGTTAGAGTTAGAACCAGTCTTGGTGCTGATGGGAGCGGTTGCTGCCAAGAGACAGAGAAAAGTTGCTAGGAGATTAGCTGGTGTGAGTTGTGGCCAACAACAGCAACTCTGAGCATAATTCCTCCAGTGAATAAAGTTACATGTTCACAACTACTGGTTGGTGCTTGAGAAATGCACGGTTATTACAATATAAAAAACAATTTCTCTATTACGTATATTTCTATTTGGAAATACCCTACATTACGTATTTGTTTATACTGTACATATGATCTTCTTCAGCAATTCTCTCCTATTTATAACATATTTAATACACTGTACCTATCCATTATCTGTATATTCTGTGCTAAATGTTAACTGTATTTCATTGACATTGTACTAATCTAATCAAATTTGATCTAATCTAAGATAATCTAATCATGCCAGAGATATTGACCCCTATTAACAAAATGTAATTAACCACAAACACATGACCACTTTAGCAAAAGTACTAATACTTTATTTATTCATATATTTATTGCATATATTTATTTATTTACAAAGCAACATCACTCTGAACAATTCAAGAACTGTTTACAGGATGTAGACATAGTCCACAAAAAAGAGAATACGACACCAGCATGACCTCAGAAGACCACAAGAAGCAAAGCCTGGAGAACAAAAAGAACACAACGATAAATCTGCATTCAGGAACTTGGGACAAAGCTGCATTACAGGACTGATGAGTCACAGACTTGGATTAGCAACCAAGTACTTAGGGCTGGGTGTTAGGACAACAAGAACACATATGATATATATTTGTCCATTGTCTGTTAAGATGGAACAAATGAAAAAGAGCAGCAGTGCCATATTTTTACAAAAAAAAAAGTCAAAAATCTAAATTAAAAAATCAAGTATAATGAAATATTTATTGTGTATCTCACTCCACTTATGCAAGATTAGTGATGCTCTTTGAAACATGATGTTTGATCTTTTTTTAAACGGATAATATTATGATATGCTCATAAAAGCATATAGTTTCCACAATGTAAAATGATAACAATACATTTTGTTATAATGCCCAGCTCTACAAGGGCTAAATATGACACTAGTATTGAAAAGTATGTGCTAAAAGCCTTGAGGTAGGCCAGTGTCCAGCTCTGATCCAGATTTGTTTTTTTATAGCTGTTATATTCTAAAAAATTGCTTAATTTTGGCTCATTTTCCTGCATAGAAAAGCAGCACAAACGTACAATAAAATCTTTTTTAAACAGTTTTTATGTTTTTTTTATGTTCCAGGGCGTTAACAACCCATACAACTTACTCTAAACAAATTAATCACAGCCATGTTCTGTATACACAAAATGAAATTAGTTCTGTTTAGAATTTACAACCAAGTGTTGAGAAAGAGCTGCTGAGCAAGAGCATTCTGAGTGTTTCTCTACTGCATTCCACCAGCTCCTACTAAAACATGAACTCTCATTAAATAAGTGCACTTACTAGTCACATGGCCTCGGGCTTTTCCCAGAATCACTTTGAGTCAATCAGAGTTGTATGACCAGCTCTGAATCTTCAGCCTGTTTCTCCATCCCAGGTTATAAAATCACTGAAGCTGACACTGAAAAGTGCTAGAGAATGAAAGTTAAATGAACACTGTTAATTCAATGCTGATAATGTGGTTCCAGTAATTCAAGCTTGCACTGTCAAATTTGAACTTAATTTTACTTCTTGAAATCAAACTTGAGTTAAAAATGAGATTTATAACAAGACATGTGAAATAATGTCCATCATAAACAGCTAATTTGAAGGCTTTGGACACTGCAGTTCCAATTCATAGATTATTTCATTAGTCTTTACCCTAGTTTTGAACTTTGTTGAGGAATGCATTTTGGCACATGAGCTACCATGGCACCGCCATCCTCTGAGGTCAGCATTTTCAAGTCCTCCTTTCACTTGCTAATGTTGTTTCTTTATCATTTCACACCACTAGCTGAATCACTGTATATGGGCCAATATATACAGGGCCGTTTTATTTCCTACATTAGACCTTTACTTACTGGAAACACAAATGACAAAGAACTGTAAACCATGAAATTTAGTTTCTCAACAAGGCATTGACTCCACAAACTTCTGGAGCTGGAATTTGGGGTCTGGAACCAAAGGATTTAAGTGCCTTGAAGTGGGGTCTTTATGGATTGGGCAAGTTTATTCTGTCCACTTAGGAAGCAACACTGATTGACAATCAGTTTCACATGCTGTTGTGCAAATGGAATAGGCAACAGGTGGAAAATTATAGTAAATTAGCAAGACATCCCCAATAAAGAGGTGGTTCAGCAGATGGTGACCACAGACCACTTCTCAGTTCCTATGCTTTCAGGCTGAAGTTTGGCTCACTTTTGAATGCTGCCGATGCTTTCACTAGTGTCTACAACCCACACAAGTGGCTCAGGTAGTGCAGCTCAACCAGGATGGGACATCAATGTGAGATGTGGCAAGAAGGTTTGCTGTTTCTGTCAGCGTAGTGTCCAGAGCATGGAGATGCTACCAGGAGACAGGCCAGTACCTTCGGAGACATTTAGGACCGCTACCGCCGCCTTTGTGCAAAGAGGAACAGGAGTAGCACTGCCAGAGCCCTGCAAAATGACCTCCAGCGGTCCACAAATGTGCATGTGTCTGCTTAAATGATCAGAAACAGACTCCATGAAAGTGGTATGAAGGCCCGACGTCCACAAGTGGGGGTTCTGCTTACATCTCAACACCATGGAGGATGTTTGGCATTTGCCAAGGAACTTGCCATTGATGTCCTGTGCTCTTCATAGATGAAAGCAGGTTCACACTGAGCACATGAACACGCTGTGGAGAACGTTCTGCTGCCTGCAACATCCTCCAGCATGACCAGTTTGGCAGTGTGTCAGCAGTTCCTGAAAGATGAAGGCATTGATGCTATGGACTGGCTGTTCCCCAGACCTGAATCCAACTGAGCACATCTGGGACATGTCTCGCCCCATCCACCAATGCCATATTGCACTACAGACTGTCCAGGAGTTGGCAGATGCTTTAGTCAGGAGACCATCTGCCACGTCATCAGGAGCATGTTCTGGTGTTGAAGGGAGGTCATACAGGCACGTGGAGGCCACACACACTACTGAGCCTCATTTTGACTTGTTTTAAGGACATTACATCAAAGTTGGATCAGCCTGTGGTGTGTTTTACCACTTTAATTTTGAGTGTGACTCTAAATTAAGATCGTCAGTGGGTAGATAATTTTGATTTCCATTGATAATTTTTGTGTGATTTTTGTTGTCATCACATTCAACTATGTAAAGAAAAAAATATTTAATTAATTCATACCTAGGATGTCTTATTTTTGCGTTCCCTTTATTTTTTTTAGCAGTATATTATAATTAATAGTACATACACTCTTATTGAAATATTCAAAAACCTATAATAGCTGATCAGCTGATCTGAGCGAGCGTGATGGAATGTAGGGCTGAAGCAGATCAGACAGATACTGTGGAGCGAGGCCATGAAGACATTTAAAAACAAACAGAAGAATGTTAAAGTTCACTCTAAAACGAACCAGAAGCCAATGAAGTGATGCCAGAAATGGAGTGATGTGTTCCTGTTTTTTTGAACCAGTTAAAAGCCATGCAGCAGCATTCTGTACCAACTGTAGACAATCAATTGATGCTTGATTTAGCCAAGAGTAGAGTGCTTTGCAGTAGTCTACACGAGTTGTGATAAAGGCATGGATTAAAATCTCAAACTGATGCAGAGAGATGAATGGTTTAGCTTTAGCAAGTTGTCTCAATTGAAAGAAGCTAGATTTAACCACTGAGCGAACCTGTGCATTAAATCTGAGATTGCTGTCCAGACTTACACCAAGGTTTGTTGCAACTGGTGTCAAATATTGGCTTAATAAGCACAAGTGGACAGGTACTGTGGAGCGATCCGTTGGCCCAAACAGCATAACCTCAGTCTTATTATCATTAAAGTGCAAAAAATGTAATGACATCCATGCCTTAATTTCTGAAAGGCACTCCACCAATGAATAAGCAGAATATCCATCTTCTTGCTTCAGTGGCATGTATATCTGACTATCATCAGCATAAAAATGGAATGCAATATCATGTTTCCAAAGAATTGATCCTAGAGGAAGTAAATACAATGAAAAAAAGAAGAGGGCCAAGAATAGAACCCAGAGGAACTCCACACGTGAGAGGGACTGGAGAGGACTCAGTATATTAGCAGTATATTAAACTAAATGTTATTATTAAAAACTCTGAATGAAACTGGCACCAGACCCCTTCTCATCATATATAGAGAAGCACATATGCTACAACTTATAGAAACGTTGGAGCATGTCCCAGAACCTTTTATCATTATAATTGGTTTGCTTTTCCAAATACCCCAGGATGCTTGAAATTGAGGAAGAATACATCCTACTTATTTAAATCACTTATCAGGTTGGAAAGAAACTTTATTCTGGCATTTGTAATAGTTTGGGGTTGGTTGCCTGACCTTAACTGGTCTTACACAGTAATACACAGTATTAAGAACTTTTGATCAGGGCCATTTCTGTTATGATTTAAAAAGATCTCACCTTGTGGGGAACAAATTATCTTTAGAATGGTGAGGCAACAGCCCAGAACTACATGGGGGGAACTCTTCAATGACCTGAAGACAGCAGGGACCACAGTAACAAAGGTAACTATTAGTAACACACTAACGCATTATGGATTAAAATCCTGCAGCACTCGAAATGTCCCCCTGCTTAAGCCAGCACATGTCCAGGCCCATTTAAAGTTTGCCAGAGACAGTCTGGATGTCATGTGGTCAGATTAGACGAAAATTCAAATCTTTGTTATAAACCCCACTTGCTGTGTTTGGAGGGGGATGAATGGAGCCATTGTTTAATGAGATTTTGGGCAAAAACCTCCTTCAGTGACAGCATTAAAGATAAAACATGGCTGGATCTTCCAGCATGACTTCAAAATGGATGGGCCGGAGTTGACAACATGGGCTGGCTGGAAGCTTCAGTGATGGAGAGCACCGCAGTTTCCAGTGTGCAGATGGGCCATGATGAGGGTGCAGGCAGAACATATAGGTGGCAGCTTTCCTCAGTGATGAGTATTGGAAGAAAGAACAGAGTTAGCATTTGTTTGTGTAGGAATAAAGCTAAAGGATGAGCATTGAGTGCAAAGCTGGTCTATGAATAAGACTCCGGCAAACTTCACTATAGCAGCCTAGCAAAACCAAATACTTATTTTCTGCACCATTATTACAAATAAGTTGTTTACAAATCATACAATGTGATTTCTTGGATTTTTTTTTTCACTTTCTATCTCTCACAGTTGAAGTGAACCTATGATAAACATTACAAACATCTCTCATCTTTTTAAGTGGGACAACTTGCAGAATCAGTGGCTGCCAAATATTTTTTTGCCCACTGTATATGGGGGTTTGTCATCTGTAAAACCAGTTTCAACCAGTTGTTATTGTTGTGAGGTGATGTGCTAAGGAGTTTGGGTTCCATAGGTGCTTGAGAAGCATTATCCAAGCTGACAATAGGCTCATCTTTGATGGTGATGACCATTTGGTGTAAATCAGATAGCAAAAAGGTTCTGTTGGTGTTATCAGACCATTTGGAGTCTGAGGATATGCATACTGGGTTTTTGTGGCTGAGGTGTCAAGAGGTCAGACTGTGGGAATTTATCAGAGTACACCAGTCCCCCATGATAGGTGCACGAAGAAGCAGCCATAATTAAGTGAAATACTACAAAATATAATGAATACAAATTGAAGACCGGAATTGATTGTAAAAGTCCAGATGATGGTAGACGTCTGAATGGAGACAGGTAACTGGATGCCAAAAGCAAGCTATGTTAGTGGTAGTGTTAGTGGGTCATTAATAGTGTATCACCAAGCGATCTACTATTAATGTGCCTTTACTCTAAGATCTGAAACTGAAACAAAGAATCATGCGTATTGGGTATGCAAATACACTGAACAAAAAAATATAAGCGCTTTCGGCTATGCTCCCATTTTGCATTAGCTGAACTCAAAGATCTGAAACATTTTCTACATACACGTCAATCTGTGTTAGTGAGCACTTCTCCTTTGCCGAGATAATCCTTCCCACCTCACAGGATATTGCACAGATGTGCCTTAGACTGCCCACACTAAAAGGCCAAATGTCCACAGTTTCCTTACTGGGGGGTCAGAAAACCAGTCAGTATCTGGTGTGGCACCATTTGCTTCATGCAGTGCAACACATCTCCGTCACGTAGAGTTGATCAAGTTGTTGATTGTGTCTTAAATATCTGTGCGAAGTTGCTGAATATTGTTAGGAACTGGAACACACTGTTGTATACGCTGATCCAGAGCATCAAACATACTCAATGGGGGACATGTCTGCTGGCCTTGCAATATGGGGCTGCAAAATGCTGCAAAATTAGGTGATGGTTGTGGATGAATGGCACAACAATGAGCCTCGGGATCTGGTCATGGTATCAAAATGCCATAAATAAAATGCACTTGTGTTTGTTGTCCATAACATACACCTGCCCAAACCACCATGGGCCACTCCATCCACAAAGTTGACGTCAGCAAACCACTCACCCACACAACGATGAACAATGAAATCCAGGACTTATCCATGAACAGGATGCCTCTCCAATGTGCCAGATGCCATTGAATGTGAGCATTTGCCCACACAAGTCGGATAGAATGACAAACAGCAAAACCGATTGTTGTTGCAGCATCTGGGTGGCTGTTCTCAGACAATCATGGAGGTGAACATGCTGGATGTGGAGGTCTTGGGCTGGTGTGGTTACATGAGATCTGCGGTTGTGAGGCTGGTTGGATGTACTGCCAAATTCTCTGAAACGCCTTTGGAGGCAGATTATGGTAGAGAAATTAACGTTAATTTCATGGGCAACAGCTCTGGTAAACATTCCTGCAGTCAGTATGTAATTGCACGCTCCCTAAAACATTGCGACATCTGTGGCATTGTGCTATGTGATCAAACTGCACATTTCAGAGTGAACTTTTATTGTGGGCAGTCTAAGGCACATCTGTAATATTCATGCATCTAATCAGCACCATGATATGCCACATCTGTGAGGTGGTAATGATTATCTCGGCAAAGGAGAAGTGCTCACTAACACAGATTCATACAGAAATGGGAACAATATTTGAGAGTAATGGGCCTTTTGTCTATGCAGCTGCAGCGGGCCAGGAAGTCGAGCTCTTGCTCTGCTTCAGAGTTTGGGCAACCAGGGATGCGTGAAGGGGAAGTTTTCCCAAGCAGAGTTAGCCCTGAGAGAGAGAGAGAGAGAGAGAAAAAATACAATATATATTGTCACATCTTTCCCGTGGCCAGCACGTATATAAAATTTGAATTTATATTGCACCTTTCTCAAACTTAAGGTCACATTACATGGTAAAATTAAAATCAAAACCAAAAAATACATTGAAACAGCTAAGGTACAAAAGCAGTGACAAACAAACCGCAGAATTAGGAAATCAAGAATGAGCAGTGGAATAGCACAGGTTAAATAGATATGTTTTGAAAAGAGACAGCGAGAACATTTGGCGCAGGCTTTGAGGGAAGGAATTCCAGAGTTTAGGGGCAACAACACTAATCTCCCACCCATGGTAAATAACCTGTATTTAGGGATATCCAGTACCAGAGGAGCGTAGTGAACGGGAGGGAGTGTATGATTGGAGTAATTCAGTGAGGTATAAAGGAGCAGATCCATGTAAGAAGAAGCAGCTTGTACTGAATATTTTATGATATTGGGAGCCAGTGAAGTTTGTGGAGAATGGGGGTGATATGTTCTGATTTTTTGGTGAATGTGAGAACACGAGCGGCAGAGTTCTGCACGTACTGGAGCCTGGCTAATGTTCTAGTTGGAGACTAAAGAGTAGAACATTGCAGTAATCAAGACGGGAAGTTACAAAAGCATGAACAAATATTTCTGCATCCTTCAGTGAAAGTGATAAGTGGAGACGAGAGATATTTCTAAAGTGAAAAAACACATTTTCACGAGTTAAATATAACACCTAAATTCCGGACAGTGTGTGAGGGTGTAAAAAGAGCATTGCCAATAGATAAACCGAAAATTTTAAGTGTCGTAATGAGAACACAGATTGGAGCCAATTAATAAAAGTTCTGTTTTGTCTTTATTAAGCTTTAGAAAGTTGGAGGTGAGCAAGAGCAAGCAGATGGTGATCTATTGTCATGGAGATGGGTAAATTGTGTATCAGTGAGATAAGTTGTGAACCAAGAAAGAACAGTACCACATAGTCCAATGGCTGAAAGGTGAGAGAGAAGGATATTGTGATTGACAGTGTCAAAGGCAGAGAAGGAGGGCACAGAGGGAACCACATTTGTTAGACTAATTTGATAAGTAGATATCTTTTTTAGATGTTTTAAATATTCCCAGACATCAGCCCAAGCTTATCCATTGTTATTTTGCACAGCATTACCAGTGATTGCACTGCCATATTACACAACAGCTTCAAAAGAGACACTGGTATTCAACAGAACATCTGCCATGTTGGATTTGCAGTTTCCCAGACATTTGATCTGTTTTTGGCATATTGGAATCAGGCACAAAATACGCTCACTCCATGGTTCAGCAATCATATTCATATCACATCACATTCATAGCTTATCACCATAAAGCAACATTTGATGAAATTAAAGCATAAAGGGTGACAAACGAAATTAGAATTATTTCATTTGGCCTGGAAAGAGAATCTTAGTGAGTACATTTATACAAGCACACAGAGCCCGTCTTGCCTCTCTTACAGAATCCAATAAAAATAATTCCAAATTGCTATTTCTCTAAACTCTTGTCCAGTGTGCAACATTTATCCTGCAGCAGGTTTCCATTTAAATCAATTATTACTATTATTATAATTATTATTAGTTCTCTTTTTTTTGCTTTTAATGATGTAAGTATCAGCCGTTCATGTTTTAATGGTACTGATAATGGTAGCCAGCCAAATGGTTTGGTATTAAATGAAATCTAACCATTAGGTATAAACATTTAGTGAAAAAAAAACAAGTAAAAAAAAAAAAAGATTTGTGGTCTGGATGAATTTTAAAGAATGTTGCTTTTAATGATGTAAGTATCCGCCTTTCTTGCTTTTATGGTACTGATGTTGGTAGCCAGCCAAATGGTGTTTGGTAGTAATGAAATGAAATCTGACCATCAGGTATAAACATTTAGTGGAAGAAAAACAAGTGAAAGAAAAAAAAAAGATTTGTGGTCTGGATGAATTTTAAAGATGTACTGGGTGGCATAAAACTGTTCCATAAGCCAAATGTGCTGATACACAGAAAGCTTAGCGTGCACTACTCAAGAGTCTGACTTTGGGGATCACCCAAGGTTTTATTTGGGATTGGCACAGATATGGGACTAAGATTCTGCAGTTCCTGATAGAGAGTCAAGCAGTGGCGGCTGGTCCATTTTCCACCGACAGATTTCCACCAATCATCTCTCTTCTGGGGCGCTCAGAAAAGCGAAGTGCAGCGAAATAGCCAATCATGTGTGGTTACTAGGCGAAAATAAAAAATAATCAACCTATCAGCAAAATGATTACAGACGGTTTAGGGGCGCTGAAAATTGGCGCCCCTACTCGCCATGACGTGCTCCATTCCAGTAGGTGGCGGAAA